>MU752412.1:31339-45730 GCA_026770625.1 Nicotiana glauca | reverse complement strand
AAGAATTATGTTATAAGCCATTTCCAAATCTACCACCTGGAACTTAGTATCTTTGACAACACATTCTGCAAAGGTGGTAAGGATCACTTCGCCCTTGGTTATGCAATTGGAATTATCAAACCCTGACAAAGTATATGTTTTTGGAACCAACTTGTCCTCAGCTTGCATTTCGCGTAACACTCGTATCAAGATAATATTTACTAAACTACCTGGATCGATCAGAACACGTTTGACATTAGTATCATGTACGAGTAATGATATTACTAGTGCGTCGTTACGTGGAGTCATGAGGTCTTCTGCATCTACGTCGCTGAACGTGATATTCTCCTCCTCCAACACGTGTCATAACTGCTTTCCATGAGTGATAATCGTTTTGGATATTTTATTGGCTGCAGTATACATGATACCATTGACATCTTCTCCTCTACTTATAACGTTGACTGTCCGTTTTGGAGAGGGCGGCTTCGGGGGCTCTTGTCTATTTTTCATATATGCTTGTTTACCTTTCTCACTGAATAATTTAGTGAGATATCCTTGCTTTAACAAATGATCCACCTCACTTTGTAGAAATCTGCAATCTGCAGTTTTATGCTCGTGATTATTATGAAATTCACACCAGTGATTAGGGTTTCTTCTACTTGGGTTTGATCTCATCTCCTTCGGCCACAGTAACTTATCTCCCATACCTCTTAAAATAGCCACGAGCTTGGAAGTGGTTACATTAAAATTATAACCACCAAACCTTGCCTTCAAACTCCCATCATAATCTATCTGTCCACGTGTGCCTCGATCATTGCTGAACCTTGATGAAGAGCCTGATTCTCTATGTCTGGGCTTATGATCGTACCTTTCTTGTTTTGACCTTGAGTCTTTACCCGCAGGTCCCATATAAGGATCGTACCTATTTTTACCAGATCTCCTTTCATTGTCTACCCGTCTTGAACTTGTTTTCTCATCTGTTTTCGGTCGCAAGATAATATCTTCCTCGATCCTCATCTCCGTGCTATACCTGTTGTAGACGTCATTCCATGTTGTTGCTGGGAATTCCCGAAGGCTTTCTTTGAGTCTCCTCGTGGCTTCTGAACTTTTCTCATTCAGATTACTAGCAAAAGCTATGGCTGCCCAGTTGTAAGGTACTCGTGGTAGCAACATTCTTTCTCGTTGAAATCTATCTACAAATTCCATCAATAACTCGGAATTCCCTTGCTTGATTTTGAAGATGCCCTCCATCCTCTTTTCAACTTTTTGAGCTCCCGAATGTGCTTTAATAAACAAATATGCAAGCTCGGCAAAAGAATTTATAAAATTTTCAGGTAAAAGAGAATACCAGGTTAAAGCTTCTTTGGTGAGTGTTTCACCAAATTTTTTGACCAGAACTGATTCGATTTCTTGCTTAGTCAAGTCATTCACTTTGACACCTGTGGTAAATGTAGTGACGTGATCTTGTGGGTCTGATGTTCCATCGTACTTCGAAATTGAGAGGGGGGCGGAACTTGGCTTCCATGGTTGTTGAGAATATTTGTCTATGTCTACTCCTTTGATCACGGGCGGCACCCCAGGTATTTGTTCTATGCGTTCATTTTGCTCCTTAAGCTGTTTCTGCGAGGTTAGTACGAGATTTTGTAAATCAGAATTAGCTTGATTACCGGGGTCTCCTTCTTGCATTTCACAAAGAGTTCCTCCACTTCCTGAATTAACCAGTCCGGAGCGGTGGTTCTCTAGAGTGTTATTGTTTGGAGTTGGTGTTGGCGGGGCTACAGGTAACTGGTTAACAAAGGCTTGAAGAGCTTTGCTAATTTGAGAAGCAATTATTTTTTGCAACGCCTTATTCATATCTTCTTCATTGTTGAGTTGATCCTGTTCATTCGCCTGAGACCCATTGGGAGTGCCTTCACGAGATCGTTGTGGGAAGTCTCGTGGAGAACCTTATGGTGAATCTTGAGGAGAACTTCCTTGAAGTTGTTGGTTTGTCTGAATTTCTGAAAGTCCTGGGGTGTTGTCGTGTTGTTCGACATGATTGATATGAACCAAGAAAATCAAGTAGAAATAACGTTGATTATCAGTTTTCCGGTAACGAAATCAATTTGTTCAACCAAAAAATAAATTTTTAGTCAAATCTGGAAAATAGAAGAATCGGGTTACTGATAATCGAAAAATAAATAGAGAAAAGAATTTTAAAGTACTCAGATATGAAAGCTTGTAAGTCAAAGTATATTTCAATGATGTTTTCATGTCCTTACATTTGATAAGATATCTCCCTTTTATAGACATCTTGGAGATATACGTTTTGCCCAAATCATAACGAGGCAATGAGACTATTATGAGTAATTAATAACATTGAATGCTACGTTACATAATCGTTACATTCAATACAAATTCTCTAACGTATTCTACATTTAATGCCTATTAAATGCCGTATCTGCACCTTTTTCTATTGTCAGATTCATTCCTTTTAATTCTCGGATATAAATGACTTAGACAGGTACGGGCGCTGAGTTAGTTGAATAACTGCCAGTGCCTCTTCCTCTGCCATTTGCTCGTATCTGTTGCAACTCGTGCCTCTTGGCTAGTTGTAATTTTTTTTTACCATTTGACCAGTCTACGTGTCTCGACACTCCTTTTTTATCCCGTATCTCTTTTTTATTTTTTTGTCTCACACCTCTTTTTTCCCGCACCAGTCTACGATTCTTTGACCAATTATAACCCGTTGGTGGCTCCACGTGTCATGTCTTATCCCCATTTATTTATGTATATATTTTTCCCCAACACAAGATATACAAAATGGAAAGTACATGGTCTCTCCTAATTTAATATCAATATTTTTTAGGTCACTTCAAGTATCGATATTATTCTGCCGATATTGTTCTGGTTAAATTTATATATAATTCTTAAAAATTTGAATTCATTTAACTAGTCAAACAATTAACTTAGATGTGTTGTTTTCTTTACATAACCATTTTTGCATTTTTATTCTGACATGTACTTTTTATTGAATTTTAATGAATTAAATGCATAAACTAAGTTGATATTTAAGTTATACTTATTTCTATTCAACCAGAGGCGATTCAATATTTTAAAAGGATGGGTGCACTGTTGTGAAGAAGTGTATCTATAATTTATATTTGGCGGTTTTAACTTTAGTCTCTAATATGAACCCACTATACTTTTGAGATTATAGGTTCAAAATTATATTCTTTTTTGAAATTTTAGTAATTTTAACATATATATCTGTACTTCGTGCCAAAATCAAGACCGTTCAAATTGTGATTTGAGCTGCCACTTTCACTTGTAGAGGTGCACCTAATAATAATTGTACTATAGAAGTCTTTGAACATGGGTTTACACACATATATTTAAATAATTTTTAAGAAATATAATATTATTATACATGGTTTAGGAAGAAAAGTATGAGTTCACGTGAACCCATGTCCATCAAACTAGATATGCATCTGATTCTAGAGGCAGATCCAAGATTTCCGGAGGATGGATTCACTATTATTTTTTTAAAAAAAATTAAACCAAAAGGTTGGTAGGGGATTTGATCCCCTGACCTAAGGCCGTTGGAAATAAAAGACCAAAGCCAATGCACCACTTGGTCTCTTTTGACCATGGGTTCCATCAAGTATATATATCTATTTTTGCTAAATTATGTACATTATATTTATACTTTAACCAGAGGACCACAGGTTCACGTGAACCATGTAAAACATGATAGATCCGCCCCTGTCTGATTCAACGTGGTCATGTAAGAATACGTTAGTTGATGAACTAATTAGGCGTTGTTTTTTTTTTTTTGGTAAGTAAACAATTCTATTTACCAAATGAATATTTACAAAGCACAAAAAAAAACAAGCATCTCCTGGACAAATAGTCCCAGGGTTGCTCTACCTCTAACCGTTTGAACTTCCCATAACCGCTAATGCACTTATTAACACTATTCCTTAAAGATGGAAATTAAGTTCATCAAGTTTCTTAGCAAATTTAGGCTTCAAAATCTCTCACAGTGCTTCTTGGGTGATTGCTCTAATAAAACGTTTTCTTTAATTATTTAATTTAGGAAGGGATTTGGTAAAACCAAAAAGGACAAAAATAAGATAAGTGATGGATGAAACGATTACAAGTAGAATGTTTTGAGTCGCTCTCAGGCTCTGACTCTTAGGTCTCCAGCAAGGGCCCCTGTGTTTCCGCACGCGCACCAGCCGCGTGGACCCACCGTTGACTCAGAAATTTATCAAAGCTGTGAAGTCAAAATACGCAAAATAGCAATTACTCGGAATGACGCCGCCGGTTTGAGACTGAGAGAAGCGGTAACCGGTCTCCCTCAACCACTTGCCGCCTCTCTCACCCCACCCCCAACCCCCCAAAATTTTTCCTCACGCAATTTAACACTTCCCAGCCAAAAAATAAAAGAGAATTTCTTTTCCTTTGAATTATTGTAGTTTTTAAGTTCTTACTTATTTTGCCACACAAATTACAATCTACCGGAGGCGAATATTAAATTTAAAATTTATAGGTTCTGAGGCAGCCTTTAAGTTAATATATTATGATAATCGATGTTTTAAAGGCGGAGACGTGAGGCGGAGCGTTTTACCTCGAATGAGGCGAGGTATAACTTTTGAGACATGGGCGTAATTATCTTTAAATTTTACCAATTAAAAATTTTAAAATAATATAAAATAAATATAATTAAAAAATTACTTTAAAATCACAAAATTATAACAAATAATCTATTTAAAATATTTACAAATTATAATTCAACTGTGAATAATACGAAAAGTATGACATATATCACAATATGCAAATTAGCTGCAACGTCGTTACAACTCAAACATCAAAAGTAATGTGTTCGATACGAAATCTTATATGTATCACTTATGGACTAATGAATCTTGAAAGAATTTCGATACTCTCTCCGTTTCAATTTATGCGAACCTATTTCCTTTTTAGTTCATGCCAAAAAGAATGACCACTTTCCTTATTTGGAAACACTTTACCTTTACAGAATGATTTATAGCCACACAAAATATATGTGATACCACAAGATCAAAAGTCTTCTCTCTTTTATTAAACTCCGTGCCCAGTCAATTGGGTTCACATAAATTGAAACGGAGGGAGTATTATAATTTCATATTTTTCCTAAAATAATCCTTTTATTTAATTTGCTTTTTATTTGAAATCTCATTTATATATAAACATAATTCACGATTTAAATATGATTCTTTAGCATTATTTAGTTTTAAGTTTCAACAAGTTAATAAAGTGACATATAATTCACCATACAATACCGTGATAACTAATTATTTGTAAATATTTACTAGCTAATACTGAGCTACTAAATTGATAAATATTGTATCTCGCAAACGTGAAAAAAAATATTTAGAAAAAAAATTATAAAAAAATTATGGACAATTATATAATAAAGACATAACAAAAATTAATAAATAAATACTTTTAATATGAAAGATCTATTAAAAATTAACTATCATAGCAGTCTTAGTGGATAACGTTTAATAATTTTTATTTTAATTATGACATATAATACTCTCAACTCAATGATTTATGACTAAGAAAAAAGTAATTTTGAAAAGTCAACGATTTACTAAGAAAATGTGAGGATTTACAAGATTAGTTACATACAATAACGTAAAGTTCTATTAGGCGAGCCCAGTACGCTGTGCGTTGGGTATGTCCGGGGCATAAGTCTCACGGAACTAAGCTCATACATAAGCGCAGGGGCATTTTACGAGTGCTCTGTTCCGGAGCGAGTTCCAATTCTACCTTTTAAAACAGAGATGATAATTACGTTCATACACTATATTAATATATTGTTATTTTGATAAATTTCTTAATACTTATATAGGGTAAAAACTTATTGGACCAAGATATTACATTGTGGATCCCCTCCAGCATACCAGAAATACAGTATTCCTTTTCCCTTTGTATGATTTTGCCATAGCCCCGTAAGTAAAACAGATGATAAGATTGGGATAGATAACAAATCGGATACTGTTATCTAAATACTGTTAATTTGCGTAATTATCCAAAAGTTTCGTACACCACATTCTCACTTTTGTGGCAATCATCGATCTATAACTAACAAATTCTTGTTTTAGTTTGAAACCAAAAGATTAAGTAAACAAAATGAGAAAGGCCGATACTCATGAGCAGTTAATATCACATTATCAAACCGGCCAATGCTTTATCTTCTGGTATTTCTTTCTTTTTGTTTGGAGGGTGGGGGGTGTCAATTCTTCTTTTGGGTCCTAATGTACTAATCATCTCAAAGATTTGGGACATTGCTTCTCATAGAGCAAAATGCGGTGAGTTGATGTGTCAGCATCGTTATTATTTATTCTGAACTAAATAAAAAGGCATGATTATATCTATCTAGTAGCCCATATATCTTCTTGGTCACTCTTCCATTTACATTCAAGGTCGGACCTAGAGCATAAATTATGGGTTGTCGGGAACCATTAACTTCTGCGTAGATCCTGTATTTATATTAAGAAATTCATAAAATATTTGTAAATATCTAACTGTAAATCCAGTTATTATTGCATATTAATCTAAAATTACGATAGGAACCCATAAACCTCAAATCCTAGATGCCTCTATTTACATTTACGTTTAAGGGTTCTGCTTTTTATTGAAAACAGAAATAAGCTCATCTATCAATTTTATGATATTGATGATTGCTATTGGAAAGAAATAAATGACTCTCTAAGATGTTATTTTTTTGATGAGATTGACGAATATCATTATAACCTTCTCTTTAATAGAATCCCTATATAATAACATTTCACTATAAAAATTATGCTTTTTCAAAACCAATTTTCATGTTATGTCATAATATACGTTCTCTATAACAGTATTTCATTATAATATAAAAAATATTCAAAACAAATGAGACCGTTATATATAGAGGGTTTTGATTGTATAATTAAGGATGAACCTCAATCATTTAATATATACGATGCATATTAGAGAAATATTAACTCTAAAAATATTATTAACTCTAAAAAGTAGGTAATGTCAATATTCACCTACCAAGCTGCCAAAAGCTAACAAGAATAACATTAGCCAAAGACACAGTAGAGTCAGGGGCAGAGCTAGAAGGTGAGGAGGTACGAGTTTAATACCTGTAATATTTAAATACGAGTTTAATACCTGTAAAATTTAAACCATGAGTCCATCTGACAAAAGCTACATCTATTGGTTCTGTGGTCCTTACAAGTTACATACGGGTGGCTGACTGCCCAAAGCTTAAGTAGAAGTTGCTTAAGAAATGAAAGAACGGACTGTATATTACTTTTTGGAGGTTACCTTTGATGCTAAGTTCATTGTCAAACACATTCAGGATTCAGGAGCTGATTTTAGTAAAACCTTTAGATGATGACATTTGTGAACTAAAATTGGTGGCAATAGATATTTGACATTGACTTCCACCACTAACCCTAAAAATGAGGGGGAAAAGGAAAATAATAGCTTTATTTTACTTATTTTGTAGTTATTGCAGACTCTATTTATACGAGCAAATTAAAAAAAGTCATAAGGTAATATTCATCTGATAGACTCCTTGCTTTTATTAGCCTTCATGTAAAGGTACAATAAATGAAAATAATTATGCTAATTTATTAAATTATCTATTCTTTTTTAATTTCTCACTCGATTTCGATACCTTTTTTGGGCCCGACTAATTATATTCATACTGAAAAATTCTATTTTCAGAGTAAAGTATTTCTTGCCAAAAACAACTTTATTCACATGAATCAAACTTGAGATATCTAATCTATCCCCTTCGTTTTGCTGAAATAATATAGTCCATATGCTTGCATGGTCTAAGTTTATGCTCTCGTATTTTTTTAAGAAAAAATATTGGTGTGGCTTATTATTCAGAGAATAATAGAGTACTACTCTAAATGCGGTTAATGAGTTTTGTAAATTATGAACATCGGCCAAAGAGTATTGCGGGAGTGACGTGTAAAATTTTGTCTGCTACTGTCAATGGTATATTGACTCGACAGTCCGTGGGAAAGCTTGTTTGGTATTGTTAGCTTTTGAAGCAAATTCATAACCCCCAAATTGAAAATAATTTAAAGTCAAAAGTTAAAGCGGAGGAGAAAAGGCACGAGTGCTGCTGACTATAAAAGATAATACTGCTAAAATAGGAACATAAGTTTTACTTTCTTATTTTAATTCAGCAAAGGTAAAAGCAAATTAAATACTTAATTCTATTTGGCTAAGCAGGAAATTAAATTGGACTTCCTAAAAGGTGCGTGAATACATGTCTAATCAGTCACGAAAAGTCAACCGAATTGTGGTCATTTCTGAATCCCATAAACTCAAAATAGTTTCCCACTTTGAGTTAGGGGTACTATAAATAGTTACTATAATATATGCAGCGAAACGAAGTCACTTCATTTTTCAGTTTTTCTTTTATAAAAAAACAAAGAGCCAAACAACAAACTAAAGCCATCGAGTAAAGCAAAGCGAATTCTGGAATATAAGAATCTAGCTCTATATTCTAGCTTGGTCATTACGTACCACAGAAAAAGGGAAAACTTTATAAGGTGCTTGTAATTTATTAGCTCAAGTTGAAAATCTTTCAATTTTTTTTTTCCCCAACTTTTGTGATCTTGAAAGGAGCCATGGCAGAAGAATTTCAGCTAGGTAGAGGAAACTGGTGGGAGTCGTCGTCATCATCATCATCAACAACATCATCGTCTAGGAATAATAAGTTTGAAAGTGGAATATTATCATCTACTACTACTATGCCTTCAGTATCCACCGCATTAAATAGCATGGCAAGCAACTTTGGTTGTTGGCCGACAGGAATTGAGGATATTAAAGCTAGATCTTCCTTGAATCCTGTGTCTGTGTCAGCATCTGATAATAGCTCTATGGTTTTTCCAGCTGATCCCCAAAAACTCCACGCCTCTGAATCTGGTGGTCTAAATTTGCAAGTGATGGGCTTAGGTCTCCCATCCCAAGGACTTGATTGGAACCAACCTTTCTTGTAAGTACTACTACTATATATGGTGATCCAAATTAGCAGCTGACTTCAAGATTCATAGAACTGAACTTATTATACTTTTATAATTTTGCATTCAAATTTTGATATATTTTTTTTTACATATGTACTTATGTTGTGTGTTGAAATAGTCTCTCTGCCCCATCGGGATAGATGTAAGTTCTGCGTACACACTATCATCTCCGGACCTCACTTATGGGACTATGTTTCTTATTGTACTTATGTTGTGTGTTGAAATTTTAAGTTCAGTGAAATTTCACAGACAATACACTCAGGCGGTTTGTAGTTTGTCCAACCGCGATTAATTAAATTGATATTCCACTTGAAGATTCAACTTAGGATATGTTTTGAATTATTTTCCTATTAATTAATTCTCATTTGCAGCCGCGGTCAAAAAGCTGGGAGTGGCTTTCGTTCCATACTCGAAGAAGGGTTGAGCTCGGATGAAAATTATCAGCAAGAAGGATCATGTCAACAAGATCATCATTGGACACAGAAGATATATACTGGGAACGACTTTAATAATAAGCAAATGGACCAGGGTATTTCTTTAGATCATCAACCAGTATTTAATGCTCCAAATATGAGCTCGAATCTTAATAACGCACCTTATGGAAGTCCTTCAAATATGTTACAAGGACTCTTAATTTGTGATAGTCAGCAAGAATCCAACTTTACAAGTACTAGATCGCTATATTATCCTCCATATAGTCCATCGAATTGTGACGTCAATCCTGCAGCAGCTGATGTAATGCCTACTTCATCATCTTCTTCTTCTTGGTCTAAATTTCCGAAACAGCAGTGGCCGATGCCGCCGCCTCACGGCCAGTCGCATTTCTCGGGCACACCTTTCTGGAATACCACGTCAGCTGCCATGGACGAGGTTCGCTCAGGTTTCCAGCTCCCATCTATACATCAGCAGCTTCCCAACCCAACAGTTGATACGAAATCAAAGGTAATCGAATACCTAGTAGTATGCCTTCGTTTCATTTCATGTGGCAACAACTAAATTTAACAAAAAAAGAAAGACCTTTGACATATACCTGTTAAAATCTCCTTATAACTAGTATAGTTATCTTAAACATTGGAAGAGCATATCATTCGAAGTAAATAAAAAATGTAAAGTAAAAGTGTTCTTAAATATAGTACTATTGTTATCATTCTTTTTGAAAAAAATGAAGAGTGCTACAAAAAATACAACGAGGGAGTAGTAATTAACTAGATTTTGATTTTTCCTTTTGGTAAATTGATACAAACGTGTAGTACTAATATTGATTCATTCATCGTGCTGCAGCATACATCTGAAGATAGGAATATTAGAACAATAGCAAAGAAAAGTGGCATTGAAGCGTCAAATAAGAGACCACGGAATGAAGCGTCATCTCAAATGCCAGCTTTTAAGGTATATATGTGCATGAATTTGTAACGACAAAATGGGGCTTTGGATTTATTTGTTAAATTTATTCTATCATAGCCTAATATGAGAATATGTTTCTTTGTTCTTGATTATTTCAGGTGAGGAAAGAGAAGATGGGAGACAGAATCACTGCCCTTCAACAATTAGTCTCACCTTTTGGAAAGGTAACAAAATATTAAAGCTGCGCCTGAAAATTTCTTTCACTTTACATAAAGAATAGTATCATATGTCCTGTATATTGAGAGAGACCATTAACATTCTAAATTCACCAAAAAGATACTCTCATTCACTAAATCTTGATTTTCTTTTTTCCCAGACTGATACAGCTTCTGTGCTCTCCGAAGCGATTGAGTACATAAAATTCCTCCATGAGCAAGTCAATGTAAGTTTTTCAGAGCTATTAGCCTTTATTTTTTTCAATTTGCTTTTGCTCTCGCTAGTTATTCTTTTCCTTTAATTCAGTGCAAGTTAATTTGATGAGTCTTAAAAGTAATTTGATAAGAACCTCGAAACCAATAAAATTAGTGAATTCAATGAAGATGAGACGGAAAAAAAATAAAATAAATACATCTCATAGTCAATACCCGGTTAGAATTTGATATGGAAAGAAAGAGGAATATACCTTTTCCGTTTTGAATCTTTTCGAAGTAGGAGGGTTAAACTGATTGGTTTTCAAGGTGAATTCGAACATAGAATTTACAATTTTCTTGAAATATAATTACATATTTAGAAACTACATTAAAATTACTATAAGTCAAAATAGTTAATAATTTAAAATATTTAAAATTATTTGCAAAACAATATGGTAAGAAAAAAGTTTGTTTAATTTCCCTAGTAGTAATAAGTTCATATAAAATGGAACTGATGCAGTACAAGATACTACAAGGCTTTCAACTTGGTATTATCAATATCTCAAAAGATGATTTTTCATGAAGATTTGAACTTTTTCAATACGTATGTATCCTTTGGAAATTAACTTCGAATAATAATTATAAAAAATAACGAAAATAAATATAATTACGGAGTGTGTTTTTATTTTCTAGTCCCCAAGCCCCGTCCAAGTTATTAATGATCAATAGAATTATTATATATTGCTATATAAATACTACGCCCTTTGTATTTGTAATCATGCTCCTTTATAATTTTGAATTTGAGAAAATATCTTTTTCAGATCTCTTATGTGTAAAAGAAATGTCTCTTGTGTGTAAAAGTAAATCTCTCATGTGTAAAAAAAAAAAAGGTAGGGTCATAAAACTAAAAACATGTATGTAAAGAGCCAAAAAATCAATTGACCCCAATTTTTATGTGATAGACTTAGCACATAATTTAAAAAAGATCAAATTAAAGAAAGACTTTGAAACTTGTAGTCCAAAATCATCTTAATAACTGTCACACCGAAAGTTTAAAATTATGTCATTTTTAAATACTATAAAAATTGTTATTCTAAGATCTTGTTTATTTGGGACTGATTGAAAAGAAAGTATGTCATATAAATTAGAAAAGAGGAAGTATATATAACAGGGACACGATTTAGTCTAGAATAGGAAAAGAATGGACAAGTTATAATACGTAGTTACATTTCCAATTCCATTTTCAATATAGCAAACTATACCACATTGGTATTAAGCATTTCTTTTAACCATGTCACATAACAGGTCTTAAGCACCCCATACATGAAAAGTGGAGCTCCCATGCAGCAACATCAGCAGGTAAAACTACATGTTATTCTTTAATAGTGCTACTTTATACCGAGACAATTAATCGTGGATTGCAAATAAAGGTTGTTTATCTATGTTCTGCCTGCAGGGTACTGGTGATAAATCCAATGTTAATCCAGAAGGAGCAAAGCAAGATCTTAGAAGTCGAGGATTATGTTTGGTCCCAGTTTCTAGCACGTTTCCTGTAACTCATGAAACGACAGTAGATTTTTGGACACCAACATTTGGAGGAACATTCAGATAATGAAGAGGCCCGGACAACAAGGCAACAACAGATAAATTAATCACAAAAAGAGTTAAGAGTTTAAGTTATATACACCGTTAGTATGACTTTTTTTACATTATCAGGTTATTTTTAACTTTTTAACAGGTAATCTATCTTATTTTTATGATTACAAATCTTATATTTTAAGGAAGCTTACATTAAGCTACCCTTCGGATGGCCTGATGGTGTAAAAAAAAACTCTTTGACACTAACGGTGTATATAGCGTAAACTCGAGCAGAAGCTGTATGTTCCACTAGTCATCCCCTTATCAAAACCCTAGACAAGTGGGGGATGAAAATGAATAAGAGGGCCAACAAAAAAAAAAAAAAGCAATGGGGCCAGATATTTGACAGTACTAGTAATCCAGGTCCAAGCATATGATGATGATGATGGAAAACAAAATAAAGAATGCAAAAAGAGAAGGAAAAGGAAGTGACCCTTTAAAATATGGACCAGCTCATGCAAAATGATGCAGCTTTGGCCAATATTTGGGACTACTGTATGCGTCTAGGGGGATTGTAATTATTGAAGAATAATTATGATCAAAGCTAGTTGATTACTCGTTAGGAATAAGATGATAATTTTAAAAAGATTTCTTCTTTCTCATTATGCTAGTTAGTTTACAAAAAGGAATTTTGTTTGTAGCTGAATTTAGTTGAAATGAGGGACAAAAGGAGCTTTTAGCCCTAGCTGTTTGTATCTGTTATTTGTGCATATAGCTGGCACTACCATTACTTTAAAACAAAAGAAATGAAGGAATAATTCATTTGGTTGGAAATCTAACTTTCCATTTGTTTTTATATAATATGTCTGGAATAAGTTAGTGGAACTTTTACGGCGTTTCAACTTCTTTTTTTTATTTTTTTTTATTTCAATTTTAAATATTCTTTGAATGATAATGGAGGGATGTAAGTAGGTGAAGGAGAGAAACGGACATTTTTTTTTCTCTCCTAATGGTTAAGTTGAACTGCTTTCATTAGAAGGCAAAGTGAAGCCAGAACTCAATTCCTCATTCCCTCCTTCTTTAACTTCACTAGTTTATATTACATCTTCATTCATTTTCTAAAGCTAGCTAGCCATTATGTTCCCGTAGATTGTTGAGTCTTTCGTTAGATATATAATGAAGAATGAATTTTTTTTTTTTAAATCTAGGAAAATCCATTAAACTTAAAAGGTCTATTAAAAAACTTTTGTAAAATCCAACAATAATCTAGCAGAATGAAATAACATTTTTAATTTTTTCCATTTTCTTGGTGGAAGCGCGCCGGCCTCTGTTTTGTTCCGTCGAATTCAAGACTCTTTAAGTTCGAGTATTTGTTAATTAAGAAAGACGAAATAGGAAAATAGGTCTACTTGATGTGAAAAAATAAATGATTAATTGGTTTCACTTTGTGATTATCATAAGTAGTAACTTAGACTTGATGAGGTACCAAAATTTTACTCAAAACACTAGCGTATTCACAAGCTTAGTGATAGGCTACTTTTAGCATTGCCATGATGTACTTTAGAATATCTATATATATGGAAAATTGCGTGGCCAAAACATTACTATTAGCTTTACTTAGAAGCTTAATGAATACAAAAAGATAGCATCAATGCAATCATCACCATCATTCTGCTTTGTGAAATGTGAAGTGCCAATTCGATATTCTTATACTCCTATGTATTAGTATCCAAGAAGTACCACGAGTTCCTGCTTTTCCGTTTCACTTTTAGTTTCCTTTAGTTTTTTTGCTGATAATTTTATTAAAGACAAAATTTAAAGATTTTCATCACTTTAATTTTTAGTACACAAAGTTGCTTTTTCTAATTTTTAATCTTATATAAGTGATATTGTAGATGCTTGTTCTTTTCTTTCTCTCCAAAAATCATGGCCCTAAGAGTTCATCGCATACGTTCATTCAATTGCCATAAAATTTATATATATATATATATATATATATATATATGAAGCTTTAT
>MU752412.1:0-30435 GCA_026770625.1 Nicotiana glauca | reverse complement strand
TATATATATATATATATATATATATATATATATATATATATATATATATATATATATATATATATATATATATAGGAAAAACTAGGCAAATTAAGTCCCTGCTTAAATTTTGTCATCTTATGTAATTAATACAGGAAATATAAAGCTCATAGGAATTTCGTTAATAAAAGTACCTATACGTTCAACTTCAGTTTGTACTTAGAAGAAAAAATAGAAAATGTACAAGATTCGTCTTTAGTTTCCAACCAAAAGGAGCATCAATTAAGTTAAAGTGGAGTTGTTCAATTAACTCAAACGATCAGCTTGAGGTTAAATTTTGTTAACTATTAAAAGGAGTGCTCCACTGCATTATTAGAGAGCATCCACAGAAAGTCATCGTGTTTGAAATATTTCTCCAGAAAGTATAGTTTTAAAAAGTCCGAATCGTATGAGTATTAATAGCGATTGTTCGGTGTTTCTATCGTGTAAGCAAAGACATTAGCAAGAAATCAATAGTTTAATGTGGCAGAAGCACCTAATTAAGCTACTAAGGTGCCACTCACTTGTGCTTTGAGCATAAAATATTAAAATACCAACGTGCAACTTATCGACAATATTTATCATTATTCAACTTGTCAAATAAGCGGACATTTGAGCTTATCAGCGCATTTACTATTTGGAATTGAATGGATGGTAAAAAATAAGGATTTTTGCCGCGATTTATTTGGCAAATATGGCTCTCATGCCACTTAAGGTGAAGATGCAGAATACCGAAGGCAGTCTCATACGCTTATTCCCCTCATGCACAAAATTCCTTGAATTGTTGGGATATAATATTAACCATCCGATTTAGATATAGTATTATATTTTATTCTTTATGAAATAATTATTTATTTAATATATTTAATTCAATAAAGTACTATTTTAAATAAATTATTTGTTATATGTGTGTCCTTTTAGTTATGTAATAGACAATTTAGTGTATGGAGTCTTAGCTTATGCACAGAAGATTAAATTGTTGGTTCTCATAATTCATAAATTATGTTCACAATCAAAGTTACTGTTGGACAACAAAGTATCTCGATGATTGTTGCACGAGATTATCATATAATTTGTCTTGATTATGGGAGTAATTTTACTCCAACTTCTTGTGCTAGTATACTCAGTGTTTATTGAACGGACCAAGTAGAGAAAAGATGTTTTTGTACTAAATATATAAATATTTTCTCTAATTTGTTAAATTAGCTTATACTCCTAATCTTGATATAATTATTAGGATTAATGTAATTTGTTTATTGTTTTGATTTATCAAAAGGTACGACTCTATTTATAGTTAGTGTATGCCTAATAGATTGGACAATAACAAATAAATATTTGTAAAATAATAATTAGTTGATAGAATCCATGACTCATTTTTGAGTTTGATAATACCCCTTTATGTAAGCTTATAAGTTTTCGTTTGAAAATCCAGCTGGTGGATTTCGTATTCGTCACATGAAATGGTTTAAGCGGAATTATAAAGGATTTAATTAGTTAATTGAATTAAATTTTCAGCGATTTAATTTAATTAACTGGTTCTTGAAATCTTAACATGGGGTGTTAAAATAAGTGTTAATGTATTTTTAAAATTCATATTGAGGAGTTCAATTGCAGTTTTTAGTGAAATAAATTGCAATTAATTATAGTAAGAATTAATTCATACTAATTTCGAATTAATACTATAATTAGTAGCCTCTTATTATTTCTGTGGTCCCTGCTATACCTAGTAAAAATCTGGACAGACTTGGGTAAAAAGTAGCTTGGGGGAAAAGTTATCCTTTTTAGTTAGAGTAGGATTCTACTTGCAAAATTCTACACGTTTTTTAGCCCCTATTATGGCTTAATTTCGGATCTATTAAAGGAAGACTAGTTTCACCTAATAACTTACCTTTCAGTTGTATTGTTCTTGCCCACCCAAAAGCAAAATCGTCCAAAGGTTTTACTAGGCATATAGCAGAAGATTGCAGACCTGGATTCTTGTTGTTTGGAGGATTTATGTAACTATTTCAACAGGTTAGTGCTTCTAATCTTATTATTATTGCGTTGTCTAGTTTACATGTATTTGATGCTTGGGTTATATGCTTGCTTCCGCTGCGGATTCTAAAAAAAAGTCATCTAAGTTTAAAGCTATCCTTTGCAAAATTGAGATTTAAAGATCCTAGTATCTTGATGTTGTTATCCATAATATAAACCGCTGTATGTCATCAACATTTGAAAAAGAGAATCTAATTGTGCATCATTTTTTTAGCCAATTAATGCCCAGTTAGGTAGCCATTTTTTCATTTCATTTTGGTTATAGAACATAATGCAATATCCTGCCACTTTAAATTGGAGTTCCAGAGCAACGTAACTTGTTCCAGCAGCAAGAAGTCACATATTACTTTCAACTAGTTGATAGTTCCATATAAAAGCTGCATTTGATCCCAATAAACAAATCGGTACTTCAATATGAGAACTCAAAACAATATCAAAGTTACCAAAAGTCAAATATACTTAACGTCCACAATATCATGTAAATAACTTAGCTTCTGTGATGAATGAAGGAGATAGATGAGTTTATTGTTGGGGTTTTTTGATCTATCTCAGTAGAGAGGTGGGAATGGAAAATGGAGGGAAAAGAGTTGAAGCGAAACAAAAAGTTTGAAATGTTCCTTTTACTAAGACATCTTATCCCTCGTCGGTAAATGGAAAGAAAATCCTTGTGCTTATATAGAGAAGCACATCTTTAAACTCTTAAAAGAGTTGAGAAGAAGTGGTGCGTCGTGCCGTGATCGTCGCACGGCTTTGGTCAATTGATTGATAAATTTTTGGACCAAATTTATTTTTTATTTTTCCATTATTTATTTTCTTTTTTTCTGATATTTTTTCGCGCGGATTTTATGTTTTAGTTTTGTGGATATTTCCCAGTGGTTATTTTTTTAGTTTTAAATTCACGACCAAACATAAATTTTTCCAAAATGATACCTTATATGAATAGGTACCTTTGCACCTATTCAGATTGTTTAGCTATAAATTTAGAGGCTTTGCCTCAACTTTCCGCCACCAAAAATCTACAAAAGTCTCCCCTCTCTCTCTTCTGAATTTTTGTATTTGTTTCAAAAGCAAAACGTAAGCATCATAGTTTATTGCCATTGTTGAGTTCAACAAAATTATGTAATTTTCATTGTCAGTATTATAGAATAGTGTTGTTCCATTCTATCCTGGAGAAATTTATCCAATAACCTTAGGCAACGGTGAATGGGTTAAATTCCTTAAGGAAATATAGTTTTTTGCTGTGTTCGGAACATTTACTTATAATATTTCTATTTTTGTTTCTACTTTTTTTTTTCTATTTTATTTGCAGAAATTATTTTCGCACACAGTTTGATACCAAGCTTAAGAAATTTACATTTACTCTATGTTCATTTTATATTCGGTTTTGGAAGATTAAAATCTTAGTGATTTTCTACTTCTATTTTTGGATATTAAAATCTTTCAATTTTTTACTCCTTTTTTATATAATGTTTGAAGATAAAAAATTCACTGATTTACTGATTCTGGTTGTGTCAACTTCATTTACAGAAAAATGACAACAGATACTGAACAACAAGATGATTATGTTATAGTGACTAATGTTGCGACAAATAGTGGTGCAATGGCTACCGTGTCTTCAAGTCGTACAACACATGCACCCAGTGATGGCGCACCGGCAGAAAAGTCCAAAAAAATTTCCGGCACAAATTTTAAGTATTGGCAGTAAAAGATGTTCTTTTATCTGACCATGCTGAGTTTGCAGCAATTTATCAGTGAGGACGTTTCGATCTTGGCAGAAAGAACACCTAAAAATGAATGATTTATGATCACGAAGGCGTTAAAGCATTGTGACTTCTCGTGCAGAAATTATATTTTAAGTTGCTTGAAATACGGTTTGTATAATATTTATAGCATCATAAAAATATCAAGAAAGTTGTGGAATGCTCTGGAAATGAAATATAAGGCTGAAGATATTGGACATAAGAAGTTTGTGGCCGCCAAATTTTTGGACATGAAAATGGTTGACGGCAAATCTGCCATAATTCAAGTCCAAGAACTGAAAGTTATTGTTTTTTTACCTTTGTGATGACCGATAGGTCGTTTTGAGTACTAAACATAATTTTCATGATCTGAGACCCCTCATAGTATCATTTGGTATTTTTTGGTTTGCGTGCATGGCTGTGTTGCTTTTCAAAAAGCTTTTATGTGAATTTTTTTTAAGAAAATAAGAATTTTA
Source organism: Nicotiana glauca (assembly GCA_026770625.1). Classification (NCBI taxonomy): domain Eukaryota; kingdom Viridiplantae; phylum Streptophyta; class Magnoliopsida; order Solanales; family Solanaceae; genus Nicotiana; species Nicotiana glauca. The sequence goes on along the minus strand of MU752412.1, from coordinate 26,168 downwards.
ACTAAAAATAAGGCAAGAGTTTAGCATGATCAATATTTTGGATAAATGACCCCGGATCAATATTTTAACGATTCCGGTCGATTCATATTGTAATATTGAACTTGAGAGTATGCCCGCAATTGAATTCGAAAGTCCCAAGGTTGATTTAACTTATTTTGTCAAAAGTTAGCAATTTAATATTTGAAAATTTTCTATGTTTTACGTAGGTTCACTTTATGGTTATCGGGTTCGGATTTTATTTTTGAGACTTGAAATAGGTCCGTTTTGCTATTTGGAACAATTCTAAGTTGGATTGATAGGATTCAAATGATTGGTTGCAATTCTAGAGGTTCTTAAAGTTTCTTTTGAAATACATGCGTTTTAACATCCGATTCATGGTTCTAGATGTTATTTTTTGTGTTTTGATAAAATGAGCGAGTTCGTATGATGCTTTTAGACTTGTGTAGTGCTGACAATATTGGGCCTCAGCCACCTTAACATTTGGTTTGAAGACTTACCCTGCCCATTTGTATAGTGATTAGCCCAATTGTATTAAGTGACCCAACTATTTTCATTTTGATATATTAGACATGTAACTAGAAGTTTCTAAGAATAAGAAAAAGGAGAATTCATTTTCTTTCTTCAGATATTTTACGCTTCTCTTTCTCTCCTTTCTCTCAAAATAGGTTTTCATATCTTTCTCACTTCTTTCTCGATTTTGGCTTAATCTGTCTACATGAGCATGGTATTAGAGCGAGGACCATACCAATTTAGTATTACCTATATTGGGGCCCCATTTTATATTGTTCATGCTCCAGTTGCAAGCCTGGGCGTGAGGGGGGATGTTGAGTTGTGTCCCACATCGGTGGAGAATGGGTGCCTTAGTCTCCTTATTGGTCTTGGAAAATCCTCACATAAGCTAGCTTTTGGGGTTGAGTTATGCCCAAGGTCCATTCTTGTCATGGTATCAGAGCCTAGAATCAATCGATTCTAGCTCCGCTCTACCGATTGATGGTGGATTTGTGAAGTTTCATCATAATCTTTGTAACAATTTTTGGGTTCGATTTTATCTGTGAATTTGTTGAACGATTTAGTCTCGCTACATGCTGTTGTTTGAAGATCTACCTCCACGCTATCGATTGAGGTAAAATTGTTGGTGGTTCGAGATCTCCATTTTTTGGTGATCCGAGTTCTACCGATTGGATGTATATCGCTATATTTTTTGGTTAATTTCAAGGCCTTACTTCTTTAGGTTTCAAAAAAGGATGATAATCCTTTTTATTAACCTTTGTTCACGCTTAGTCTTGACAAACTTTGTTAGTTGTTTACACTTTCTGAAATATACCCAATTAGGGTTCTTCACCATGGGTAGTCCTGATGTTAGCTCAAGTTCTACTACTGATGGGTTTGATGACTTTACTGTTCCCCCTTCCCATCCATTTTATGTTCATCCCTCGGATAGTCTAGTTACTCACCTGGTATCCCCTCCTTTTGATGGTAGTGGTTTTGTTATTTGGTGTAAAAACATGCTGACTACATTGTCTGCTAAAAACAAATTAGGTCTTATAACTGCTAGAGTCCCAAAGCCCCAATTTCATTCTCCATATTATCAGTTCTGGGAATGATGTAATGACATGGTCATTGCATGGACCACCAATTCATTGTCTAGAGATATAGCCAACAGTGTGATGTGTTTTGATAATGCCAAGAATATGTGGGATGATATTAATGAAAGGTTTGGTACCTCAAATCGCTCCAAGTACATTCAAATTCAGAGGGAAGTTAGTGCTATATCTAAGGGATATTTAGATATTGCCACTTACTTCACCAAACTAAGGGGTCTTTGGGATGAACTTAGTACTGCATATGTAGGACCAGTTTGTTCTTGTGGACCTTTGCCTAAATTCATTGAACAACAGAAAATATATCAATTTCTTAGTATACTAAACGAGTCCTATTCTACATGCAAAAGCAATATTCTGATGATTACATCTCTCTATTCTTTGAGCAAAGCCTATTCCATGCTTTAACATGATGAGAAACAAAAAAAAGCTTCTGCCCCTCTTCCCAGCTTCTCTAATGATTCTGCTTCTTTCAATGTTTCAACTTATGAATAATCATAGGGCGTTCCATCAAAGGATATTGTTTAACTCAAAAAGAGGTTCTACTTCCACCTCAAATCTTTCTTGTAAGTATTGTAAGAAGACTGGGCACCACTGTTGATAAGTGCTACATGCTCCATGGGTTCCCCCCTGACTTCAAAATTACCACGAATAAGAGGTCGGCTGCATGTGTTCAGTCTGAGGCTCTTCTTCCAGATTCTGTCCCTTCCAGCCTGGGTTTTCTGAAGCTCCTGGTCATGGGTTCAGTAAAGAACAGTATCAACACCTTATGAATTTGTTCCAGCAAGTTCACACCTCTCATGTCTCCCACCATAAGACTAATGTTGTTGACAATATTGGTTTTGCAAATTTTACAAGTGTGTACAATTACCCTGAAGTACATTCTAGTTCTTTTCATGCATGTGCTGTTTCATTTTTAGGCTTAAACCCTTGGATCATAGATTCTAGTGCCACGAATCACATGACACCACATAAACATCTTCTACATAATATTTAGCCATTAGTTTCTCCTTTTCTGATAACTTCCCCAAATAGATATAAAATTAAAGTTATATCTAATGGATTTTTAGTCTTTAGAACAGATATGATATTATATAATGTTCTTTTAGTACCTTATTTTCTTTTCAACTTGATTTCTGTGCACAAGTTGCTTCTTCAATTTCAATGTCTTGCAGTCTTCAGCACTTCTACTTGTATTTTATAGGGCCTTTCTCTGAGGAGGTTTCTGAAAATTAGTAAGGCTGCAAATGGAATGTACTTCTTGCATTTAGCTGATCCACAACTCCCTACTCCTATTCCTTGTTGTGTTTCTAACTCTATTCATAGTGATGTTTCTGCTCCTATTTTCAATTCTTCTGAACCATCTGTAATTCATAGTTCCACTTGTAATTCACCTATTGTTGCTAATAAAAGTGATTTGTTTTGGCATCAAAGGTTGGGTCATATTCCTTTTTCTAGAACGAAATCTATTTCTTTCTTGTATGATAAAATTTCATCTCAGCGACCATTCTTGTGCATTGTTTGTCCTATGGCTAGACAACAGAGATTATCATTCCATGATAGTACTATTCATTCATCTATTCATTTTCAACTTGTTCACATTGATATTTGGTGTCCCTACAATACCTCTACTTACAATGGCATTAGATATTTTCTGACTGTAGTTGATGATTTTACTAGAGTGACTTGGATTCATCTCTTATCTTGTAAAAGTATTGCTCTTTCAATCCTTAAAGCTTTCCTCCAACTGGTCAAAGTGCAATTTAAGTCTACGTTTTAGGTTTGATAATGTATATGAATAAGGCAGTAGTATTGCATCTCAACAATTCTTCACTGATAATGGGACTCTTCACCAAACTACCATTACACATGCTCGACACAAAAATGGGGTAGTTGAAAGAAAATAAAAACACTTATTAGACGTGTCTAGAGCCCTCCTTTTCAGACCAAGCTTCCCTTCAAGTTTTGGGGTGAGTGTGTCCTCATTGACACATACCTTATCTATAGGATTGCTTCAATTGTTCTACACAATATCTCTCAATTTGAAAAATTACATAGTAATGTTCCTACTTATGACCATTTGAAATCTTTTGGCTGCTTTTGTTATGCTGCCTGCCCTAGGCCCGATAGAGATAATTTTTAGTTTAGGTCCATTTTTGCTGTATTTTTGGGGTATCCTTGTGGTAAAAAGGGCTACAAATTATTAAATTTGTATAATCATTCTATTTTTTTCTCTGGGGATGTGGTTTTTATGAGCATATATTCCCTTACCATTCTTCTTCTTCCCCTACTTTTCCTCCTCCACCTGATTTTGTTGACTTTCCTCCTCCATCTAACGTGAACACTTATTCACCTGTTCTGTTAATTCTACACTTTTCCCCACTTCCACCAATTCTGATGTTTCTCCTCCTCCTTTCCCCACCTCTTCTCTCTCTCCTTATTCTTGCCCTTTAGTTCCTGAGATTAGGAAGTCTAGCAGAACTGTTATTCCTCCAGCTTACCTTAAGGATTATATTTGCAACTCTGTCATCCCTTCTCATATTCCTGCTCCTTTAATCTCCAAGGTGTCTACTGTTGATTTGCATATGCATGAACCTCAATTTTATCAACAAGCTATCTCTAATCCTGCTTGGTAGGAGGCCATGACTAAAGAATTTCAGGCCCTTGATGCAAACCAAACTTGGGATATTGTTCCCCTTCTTACTCATAAGAAACCAATACCCTGTAAATGGGTGTATAAGATAAAACAGAAGTCTGATGGGACTATTGAAAGATATAAAGCAAGATTAGTGATTAGGGAGATACTTAGAAAGAAGGGATAGACTATACTGAGATTTTCTCACTTATTGTCAAACTTACCACAATTAGATGCTTGTGGTCTTGTGGTTTCTGCACTTTCCTCTTCCTCTCCCTTGGTTTGCAAACTCAAAAAATTACTTTATTGACTTAAGCAACTATCCAGACAATGGTTTGCAAAGTTATCTAAGTCTTTGCTCTCTAGAGGTTATACTTCCAGTAAAAATGACTATTCTTTCTACACTAAGTCTTCTGGTTCCTCCTTGGAGGTGATTGTTGTCTATGTGTATGATATTTTATTAAATGGTGATGATGTGGGTGAATTGAATTCTCTGAAGTTTTTCCTCGATGACACTTTCAAGATAAAGGATCTTGGGAATATTCATTACTTCCTATGGTTTAGAAATTACTCCTTACCCACGAGGCTATCTTATGTGCCAACAGAAGTACACTTCTGATCTCCTAGTGGAATTTTATTGTGAAAATTTTATTCCTGTTTCCACCCCTTTGGATCCTAGTGTGAAATTGGTTGCTGATCTATATCCTAGCATCTATAGGAGATTGGTTAGCAAGCTAAATTTTCTTCAACATACCAGGCCTGACATTTCTTTTTCTGTTCAACATCTCAATCAATTCTTACAAGCTCCACGTGGTGCCTATATGTTAGCAGCTCTTCATATGTTGAGATATCTCATGAATGCCCCTGCCCATAGTATTATTCTATCTGCCAGTTCTGATTTATCTCTTTTAGCATACTCAGATTCAGATTGGGCTGCTTGTGCTATCTTTCGAAAATCTGTAGCAGGTTTTTACATTTTTCTTGGGGACAATCCTATTTCTTGGAAGAGTAAGAAGCAGCCTACTGTGACACTTTCTTGCATTGAAGCTGAATACAGGGCATTGAGAATGGCTGCAATTGAGATTTCTTGGCTTGTGCGATTGCTTGGTGATCTTAGGTTACCTATTTCTGGGGTTATTTATCTTTTATGTAACAACCAAGCAACTTTACATATTGCTAAGAACCCCGTATTTCATGAAAGCACGAAGCATATTGAAGTTAATTGTCACTTTGTCCGTGATAGTCTGCATTCAGGTCTGATTTCATTGTTTTGTCTGCAGTTCTGCTCAGCTTGTAGAAATGCTGACCAAAAATCCCCCTGGTCCTCTGTATCATCACTTTCTGTGCAATCTCGGAGTGTCTACACCCTCTAGCTTAAGAGGGTGTTGACAATATTGGGCCTCAGCCACCTTAGTATTTGGTTTGAAGACATACCCGGCACATTTGTATAGTGACTGGCCCAATTGTATTAAGTGACCCAACTATTTTCATTTTGATATATTAGACATGTAACTAGAAGTTTCTAAGAATAAGAAAAAGAGAATTCATTTTCTTTCTTCAGATATTTTACGCTTCTGTTTCTCTCTCTTCTCTCAGATTAGGTTTCATATCTTTCTCACTTCTTTCTCGATTATGGCTTAATCTATCTACATTAACATGTAGATGTTGGATTTGCAGCCTCGATGACTTAGGTGATTTCCAAACATGTTTCGAAATGGTTTGGACTTAATTACAAGTTGCTGGAGTGCTGGTGCCTTAGGTGTCGCAATCGCGAGCACCAGCATCGCAATTTCGATCATAGCAGCGGGGCATGCGATACCTTGTTTGCATTTGCGAAGATTAGGCTGGACAGGGTAGGATCATATTTGCGTTGCGATGGGAGCAGGCTTCGCAAATGTGAAGCCAATGTAGTATTTGCGATTTCCCATTGGGCTGTCAAGGCCGCAATTGCAAGTCCTTCTTCACCATTACGAGGGTTCGCAATTGTGAATCTTGTGTCGCAATTGCGACATCCGCACTTGAATATATAATGAAGAATGAATTTTCTAAAGCTATCCATTATGCTCCCGTAAATTGCTGAGTCTTTCGTTAGATATATAATGAAGAATGAATTTTCTTTTTTTCTTTTTAAAAAGAACTAGGAAAATCCATTAAACTCAAAAGGTCTATTAAAAACTTTTGCCTAATCCAACAATAATCTAGCAGCACGAAAAGACATTATTTTTAATTTTTTCCATTTTCTTGGTGGAAGCGCACCGGCCTCCCTTTAAGTTGAAGACTCTTTAAGTTCGAGTATTTGTTAACAAAGAAGAAATAGGAAAAAATAGCTCTACTTGATGTAAAAAAATAAATGATTAATATTGGTTTCACTTGTTGATTATCATAAGTAGTAACTTAGACTTGATGAGGTGCCAAAATTTTACTCAAACACTAGCGTATTCACAAGCTTAATTAGTGATCGGCTACTTTTAGCATTGCCATGATGTACTTTGGAATATCTATATTTATGGAAAATTGCATGGCCAAAACATTACTATTAGCTTTACTTAGAAGCTTAATGAATACAAAAAGATAGCATCATTGCAATCATCACCATCATTCTGCTTTGTGAAATGTGAAGTGCCAATTCGATATTCTTATATGTATTAGTATCCAAGAATTACCACGAGTTCCTGCTTTTCGGTTTCACTTTTAGTTTCCTTTGTTTTTTTTGCTGATAATTTTATTAAAGACAAAATTTAAAGAGTTTTATTACTTTAATTTTTAGTACACAAAGTTGCTTTTTCTTTTTAATTTTAGATAAATGATACTGCAGATGCTTGTTCTCTTGTTTCTCTTCCAAAAATCATGGCCCTAAGAGTTCATCGCATAAGATCCATTCAATTGCCATAAAAATTATATATATATATATATATATATATATATATATATATATATATATAGGAAAAACTAGGCAAATGAAGTCCCTCCTTAAATTTTGTCATCTTATGTAACGAAGAATTAACCCAAATAGCTGCCTACTTAATCTTTTAAATTAAAAATAGCTGTTGGATGTATAATATACAGTCAAACCTCTATATAATAGCCTCGATTGTTCCAATATTTTTTGGCTGCTATAGTCATGACGTGTTGTTATAATAAATATAAACATAAAATAAAAATCGTTTCCTAGAAAAATATCGCTTTTATAGTGAATGACTGTTATATGAGGATGTTGTTATAGAGATGCATGTGTATGTACAATCCATTGATAATATATATAATTGTGTATATTTAATATATAATTTATGTATTCCCGGCGAGAGGAAATAAACATTAATTTGACATGCTATTTGTGTAACATTTCCTTATGTAATTAATACAGGAAATATAAAGCTCATGGGAATTTCGTTTATAGAAGTACCTGTACGTTGAACTTCAGTTGGTACTTTGGCAATCATGTGGTTCTCATGCCACTTAAGGTGAAGATGCAGAATACTGAAGGCATTCTCATACGCTTATTCCATTTATGCACAAAATTCCTTGAAAAGTCATCTAAGTTTAGAGCTATCCTTTGCAAAATTGAGATTTAAAGATCTTAGTATCTTGAAATTGTTATCCATAATATAAAGCGCTGTATGTCATCAACATTTGAAAAAAAGAGAATCTAATTGTGCAGCATTTTTTTAGCCAATGCCCAGTTTGGTAACCATTTTCATTTATTTTTGGTTATAGAACATAATGCAATATCCTGCCACTTTAAACTAGAGTTTCAGAGCTACGTAACTTGTTCCAAGAGCAAGAAGTCACATATTACTTTCAACATAGTTCCAAATAAAAGCTGCATTTGATCCCAATAAACAGATCTGTACTTCAATACGAGAACTCGAAACCATATCAAAGTTACCAAAAGTCAAATATCCTTATCGTCCACAATATCCATGTCAATAACTTAGCTTCTGTGATGAATGAAGGAGATGGATGATGTAACGGCCGACTAAGGTTGTGCATTTGATTTATCGATTCGATTTTGACCCTTATCGATAATTACTTATCAATTATCGATTTGTACATATGCTTATCGTTATCATTTCAATAAGGTTTCGATTTTTTCGATTTCGATTTATTGATTTTGGGGACTTATCGATTCGGTTATCGATTACAACAATAAGAAAATTTGCGGGATTCCACGGAAAGTATATCACTATAAATGCGCCTAACTAATATGGGCAAAAAGAAGCTAAAATAAGACGAACACCATTTATAACATAAAAATTGTGTCAACAAATACATCAACAAAACTAAAGTAAGGGACCAAATGTATGCCACCAACACTCCAACAGTATAAAAAACAAAATACATCATCACGGCTAATTCTGTTTTCCATTAATTTGATCTTTAAATATGATCATTCCTTAAATGTAATAGAGGAAATAATAGGGTAAGGGACTTAGGGTAAAGGAAAGGGTATAGATTAGGGAAAATGATATTGTATAGCCGCTTTCAAAATAGTAGCGGAATATATATACATTCTGTATGTTATATTAATCTACACAAATAGGTAATTACTCATTTTACAAGTGTCTACAGTTTAGGGGTGTGTATTCGATTTATCGATTCGATTTTGACCCTTATCGATAATTACTTATCGATTATCGATTTGTACATATGCTTATCATTATCGTTTCAATAAGGTTTCGATTTTTTCGATTTTGATTTCGATAACAAATAATCGATTCGATTTATCGATAAACCGATTCGAATGCGCACCCCGAGGCCCGACTGGTCGTTTTGTTTTTAGAACCCCGTTCCCTTAAATAAAACCTTCCGCACTTGCCTTGAGTAATTTATGATCTGCGGGGATGGTTGGTTCGGGATTTCAAAGAGTTTGGGTTGAAATAGGTTAGCTTGATTCCTTCAGATTTTCTTAATGCTTAAAGGGTCTTTTTTTATTTACTTTTCAAATCAAAATTAAAGAATTTCTTGAAAATTTTAGAATCTATTGTTCTATAGTGGAGGTGGTGTTCATGGTTCCGTTTAGATTGATTTTTCCTAAAAAAAAAAAATCAAATCAAGTAAGTCGATTTTCTAAATAATAGAAACAAATCAAATCAATTAAGTCAATTTTTTCTTGATTCGGTTTATGAAAATTTATTGATTCGTTTTATGTCGATTTTTTGATTTTTTTTTATTATTTGTAGGTTTTTTTTAAATATAAAACATACACTACTAAATCGGTGATCACATTTTCAACGTAACACTATCAAATCATTGTCTCTTGAGAAACCTATTATTTACCAAGATATATTATTGATAATGGAATCAAATAGTGATAAATAATTTAAGGACTCAATTAAAAAAAATATTATTTTTAACATAAAATAGATTCTTACACTTGACAAAAGAAAACTAGCAATTAAGATCAACGTTTTTAGCAAATGGACCAGGATTTGTGTGTTGACGGTCCCAGAGGGTCCGTAGAAAAATATGGGACCTAGACGTATGCTCAGAATCGAATTCCGAGGTCCCTAGCCCAAGTAATGAATTTTTATTAGAAATTGTTAAACTGAAATTTTAAGGATTTAAAGAAACTAAATAAGATTGATCACGTTGGTATCGGGCTCATATATTTGTTCCAAAGCCCAGTACAGGTCTAATATAATATTTAAGACTTGCCCGTAAAATTTGGTGTCAATCCGAGTAGTATAAGTGCGTTTCGGCACGTTAAAAGTGAATTAAGAACTTGAAGTTCATAAGTTTGATCCAATTGGTTTTAGGGGGTGATTTTTAGATTTAAGGTTGTTTCGGGCATTTCGAAGGTTCGAGCGAGTCCGTTTCATGATTTCAAACTAGTCGGTATGTTCAGGCGGGGCCCGGAGCCCCGAGCGTCAATCGGACGAGGCTCGAGTGAAGTTGGAATTTTTGAGAACAGTTGAAGCTTCAGGTTACTATCATAACCGAACCAGCGGTTGGTCAGCCGCAGGTGTTAGATCGCATAAGCGGTCGTCCTCTCGCAGTGTGGCCCAGGGCTAGCTAGGCCAAAACCACAGAAGCGGCTGCACAGAAGCGGCTTCAAGACCGCAGAAGCGGTCCCAGCTCGCTTGGATAATTTTGTAGATGCGGCCTTCCTCTCGCAGAAGCGGGACCGCAGATGTGGAAATCATTGAAGCACTGAGCTTCATTTAATATGGGTTCTAAGTCATTTTGGCCATTTTCACAAGCATTGGGCAATTTTGGAGCTCTTGAGAGAGGACATTCACCTAGCATCTTGAGGTAACTTTATCCTACCTCTTCCTAGTTTAATACTTGTGTCTTAGGTAGATTAACACACAAAAATTAAGGTAAAATCATGGGGTTAAAGAAAAACCTAGGGTTTTGATAAAAGTTTGATTTAACCATGAAAGTTGTTATGAAATCATACAATATTGATCTCGGGTTATAAAGAACAACTATTTTTGAAAAGTTCCGGAATCCAGGCACGTGGGCCCGGGGTCGGATTTTAGGAAACTTGTGTTTAGGGTTGAAAAATTAATTTAATAATTAAAAAATACGTACTCTTGAGCTTGTATTGACTAGTTCCTACCTCGTTTAACAAGTTTTGGATCACTCGGCTCCAAATTGGGAGTTTTGGCTCGTTCTTGATGTTGGAAGTATATTTTGGAGCAAGGTGAGTCTCCTTTCTAACCTTGTAAGAGAGAAATTTCCCCATAGGAGTAATAATTGTATAATTTGCTATTAAATGCGGGGGCTACGTACGCACTAGGTGACGAGAGTCCGTACGTAGCTACTATTATGTTAATTGTCTGGTAGTTTAGGAGCCGTATCATGCTATATTTGCTAATGTTTATCTGTTTTCCTTCTAATGTGATCATTTAGGATATGCTAGAGAATTGGGAATGAACATAGGTGAACATATATAATGTTGAGCACTTGTATGAGTTTGTGTATATATAAATTGGCCTTCATGTATTTCCTGATGATAATTGATATTTGTGGATTGGGCCGATCGCCCTGGTTGAAATAGATACATCTATGGTTCGCGTCATTCGATCCTCTAGCAGTGCACAATTTCTTTTCTGTTCGATCGGGACGTCGACCTCGGCATAATGTGCGCATGATATCTATGTGAATTATTATTGATGACTTGCTTGTTAAATATTTTGAAATGTAAATGGCTAACTGTGATATCATAAAGGACATGATATAGTAATCCTTATTACAATTGTTATATAATTGTGACCTTCATGCCTAGCATAACACCATATTATATTATTTGACCCTAATAGGTATCAAGTCGACCTCTCATCTCTATTTCTTCGAGATTAGACAGGATACTTACTGGGTACATATTGTTTATGTACTCATACTATGCTTCTGTACTTAATTGTACACGCTCTAAGGCAGGTACATCTGGCTATCAGACTGGTGCGCGTCCCTGACCTTAGTCCGAGACTTCCACAGTGAGCTGCTTCCCTTCTTGTGTCGATCAGCAGCTTGATGGAGTCTCTCTTACTTTTGACTGTCTATTATATCTCAAATTGTAGGATACATCTATTATTTTATATGTTCTACTAGTTGCCCACAGCTTATGACACCAGGTCTTGGCACACACATTAGTAGATATTTTCTTTGGGAATTGGATAATTATTTTGGTACATTACTGATTATCACCTGTTTTAATTTCAAATTTAGAAATTATGGTATCTATTTTGACAAAGTAAAATGAACACTTATTGATTTTCCCGCGTTGGCTTGCCTGATACTAGTGTTGTATACCATCACGATCTATAATGGAAGTTGGGTCGTGACAATATGGTATCAGAGCACTAGGTTCATGTAGGTCTCACAAGTCTTGGGTAAACCTAATCGAGTCTTACGGATCGGTAGGGAGACGTCTGTATTCATCTTCCAGAGGCTATAGGGTGTTAGGAAACTACTCTTTATTCATTTCCTATCGTGCAGTGGATGGTACACTAAATCTCTCAATTCTATTCTCTCACAGATGGTGAGGACACGCACGACAGATGTTCCAGACTAGGGAGAGGCTGCCCCTCCCATTGCTAGAGGTTGAGGCAGAGACCGAGGGAGGGCACCATCCCGAGGTAGGGGATGAGGACGTTCCAGTAGCACCACCAGCAGATCATGCAGGAGATCCCATTATTGAGGTGCCGGGCGAGGTGCCCGCAGCTGAGCATACCCCGACGGACTTTATGAGAACTCCGGGTTTCCAGGAGGTTATGGGCCGTATGCTGCAGTTCATGGACAACATGTCTCAGGCTAGTTTATTTTCAGTAGATCCAGCTACATCATAGGCATGAATGCGGAGCATAGACCCCTACTACTCAGGCTCATGGTCATGCAGCTGCAGTGTATCAGACTTCGGGTGCACTACCCGCAGATGGGGCCCAGCCAGTTACTGTAGAGATGCACGAGCCTAAACCAGCTGTAGATGGGGACCCGCAGAAGCTTTTGGATAGATGGACTAAACTTTACTCTCCGTTCTTCTGGGCTGAGTGTCATGAGGATGCTCAGGATGTCATTGATAGGTGCAGGGACAAACTGCATAACATGAGGATATTGGAGTCGCATGGGGTCGACTTCACTACTTTTAAGCTAGAGGGTAGGACCCGTAGATGGTGGCAGTCTTATGTTCTTGGTAGATCCGCGGGTTTTCCTCCTATCACTTAGGGTCAGTTTACGCAGTTATTTTTGGACAAGTATATTCCACCCTCTAAGAGGGAAGAGCTGCGGTATCAGTTTGAGCAGCTTGAGAAGGGTCAGATGTCCGTAACCGATTATGAGGTAAGGTTTTCTGAGTTATCCCGCCATGCACTGATGATACTTCCTACTGACGCAGAGAGGGTGCATAGGTTTGTTGTGGGGTTGCATTATGGTATCAGGGCCAACATGGCACAGGAGGTGTAGATGGGGACTTCTTATCAATTAGTAGTGGAGATTGCTTAGAGGATTAAGGGTTACCGTCTGAGGGGTATGGAGCAGATGCAGTACGGTAAGAGGGCTAGACTCTCCGGTGAGTTCAGAGGTGCCCTGGCTAGGGGTAAAGGCCAGTTTGGAAGGTGGGTCAGCCCAGCAGGCCCCCATATTCAACACCACCACCTGCTCGGGGTGCTCCAACCAGCCTCTATTTCAGTGTCTTACTAGAGAGTTCTTACCGCCCACTAGTGATTCAAGGCTCCTCCAGTGGGTATTCAGGTCCCCAGGGTTTTTCTTATTCCTATTTCAGTGCCATGCCTAAGAGTTCATACCGTCCACTAGCTATTCAGACTTCTTCTAGTGGGTCTACAGGCCATCAGTATCAGCCATCAAGGCAGCAGGTCGCCGCACTGCGGGGTTATTTTGAGTGCGAAGACCTTGGTCATATGAGGAGATACTGCCCCAGGCTTCAGGGCAAGGCAGTACATCAGGGTCAGTAGCCTATGATTTCAAAACCGACTGCCTAGCCGCCTAGAGGTGGAGGGCAGACTGGTAGGGGCCGTCCTAAAGGTGGAGTCCAGGCAGGGAGAGGTCAGCAAGCTACTGCTCAGTCAGGTGGAGGCCAGCCAGCTGGCGCTCTAGCCAGATTCTATGCCCTTTTGGCTAGGCCAGATGCATTGGCCTCAAATGCCGTCATCATATGTATTATTTCCGTCTGCGATATACTTCGGTATTATTTGATCCAGGGTCTACCTATTCATATGTGTCATCTCTATTTGCTTATTTTCTAGTTATTACTGCTGAGCCCTTGGGCACTCCTGCTCATGTGTCCACCCCTGTGGGCGGTTCTGTGATTGTGGATCAGATCTACCAGTCCTGTATGGTCACATTCTATGGTTTCGAGACTAGATCAAATCTCCTGTTACTTGATATGATCGACTTGGAGATCATCCTGGGCATGGAATAGTTATCTCCATATCACGCCATCATAGATTTCCATGCCAAGACAATTACCTTAGCAATGCCAGGGTTGCCAAGGTTGGAGTGGAAGGGTTCCACAGTTGATACATCTAGCCGGGTTATCTTTTTCCTGAAGGCTCAATATATGGTCGAGAAGCGGTGTTTGGCTTATTTAGCTTATGTTCGAGACATCACCGCAGAGTCTCCGATGATTGATTCAATTCCAGTAGTTCGGGAGTTTGCTGGTGTGTTTCCTTCTAATCTTCCTGGCATGCCACCGGATTGTGATATTGATTTCTGTATTGATTTGGCTCCAGGCACCCAGCCTATATCTATCCCACCGTACGATGTGGTTCCGAAAGAGTTGAAAAAGTTAAAGGAGCAGCTTGAGGAGTTGTTAGCAAAGGGGTTTGTTAGTCCCAGTGAATGCCCATGAGGTGTACCAATATTATTTGTGAAGAAGAAAGATGGGACTATGCGGATGTGCATTAACTACCGCCAGTTGAATAAGGATACCATCAAGAATATGTACCTGTTGCTGCACATTGATGATTTGTTCGACTAGTTGTAGGGTGCTAGGGTGTTCTCTAAAATCGACTTGAGGTCAGTGTACCATCAGTTGAAGATTCGGGACATGGATATTTCGAAGACCGCATTTCAGATGAGATATGGCCATTATGAGTTTCTGATGATGTCCTTTGGCTTGACTAATGCCCCAGAAGCATTTATGGACTTGATGAATAGAGTATTCAGGCCTTATATTTATTCCTTCGTCATCATCTTCATTGACGACATCTTGATATACTCCCGTAGCCTGGGGGAGCTCGAGCAGCATTCGAGAGTAGTGCTTCAGACCTTGCGTAAGCAGAAGCTAATGCTAAGTTCTCCAAGTATGAGTTTTGGCTAGAGTTAGTGGAATGCTTGGGACATATTGTGTCAGGAGAAGGTATTAAGGTGGATCCCAAGAAGATTGAGGCATTTTAGAGTTGGCCACGTCCAACTTCACTGACCGAGATCAGGAGTTTCCTGGGGTTAGCAAGTTATTAGAGGCGATTCGTGCATGGCTTTTCATCTATTGCATCACCTTTGACTAGATTGACTCTGAAGGCTGCTCCTTTATGTTGTTCTGATGATTGTGAGACGAGATTTTAGAAGCTCAAGACAACTTTGACTAGAACAACAGTTCTTGTATTGCCTTCCTGTTCGGGATGTATACAGTGTATTCCGACGCTTCACGTGATAGGTTAGGATGTGTAATGATGCACGAAGGGCAATTTATTGCCTATGATTCGCGCTAGATGAAGGTTCATGAGAAAAATTATCTCATGCATGATTTGGAGTTGGTCGCGACTGGTCATGCTCTTAAGATATGGAGGCACTATCTGTATGGGGTGTCATGTGAGGTTTATACTCATCATCACAGCTTACAACATTTGTTAAAGCAGAGGGATCTCAATTTGAGATATCGTAGATGGCTTGAGTTACTGATGGATTATGACATCAACATTCTTGAGTTACTGAAGGATTATGACACCAAAATTCTTTATCATCTGAGTAAGGAAAATGTGGGCGTGGATGCCTTAAGTAGGAAAGCAGAGAGTATGGGTAGCTTGGAATTCATTCCAGCAGAGAAGAGGCCACCAGCTTTGGACATTCAGTCCTTGGCTAACAGACTTGTGAGGTTGGATATTTCAGAGCCCAACAGAGTCCTTGCGTGCGTTGTTGCCCAGTCTTCATTATTGGGGCACATCAAGGCCTCGTAGTTCGATGATCCATATTTGGAAGTTCTCAGAGAGATAATGCTTTAGGGCATTGCCAAAGAGGTCTCTATTGGAGAGGATGGTGTTCTGCGACTCCAGGGTCGCCTATGTGTTCCTAATGTTGATGGTCTGAGGGTGAGGATCCTAGAAGAGGCACACAGTTCGCGGTATTCCATTCATCCTGGTTCCACGAAGATGTATCGTGACTTGAGGCAATATTATTGGTGGCAGAGAATGAAGATGGACATAGTGGAGTATGTGGCTAAGGGCTTGAATTGCTAGCAGGTTAAATATGAGCACCAGAGGCCAGGTGGCCTACTTCAGCAGATGTCTATACTAGAGTGGAAGTGAGATCACATTACTATGGATTTCGTAGTTGGGTTATCTTGGACCATGCAGAAGTTTGATGTAATGTGGATCATCGTGGATAGGTTGACCAAGTCAGAACACTTCATTCCGATTGTGGCTACTAACACTTCAGAGAGATTGGCTCAAATTTACATTAGGGAGATAGTTTGGTTGCACGGTATGCCTATCTTCATCATATTAGATAAAGGCCTTCAGTTCACTTCCCATTGCTAGAGAGCTGTTCAGAGTGAGTTGGGGACCTGTGTGGAGCTTAGCTTATCATTTCATCCATAACCAGACGGGCAGTCGAAACGGACATTTCAGATCTGGGAGGATATGCTTAGAGCATGTGTGATTGACTTTGGAGGATAGTAGGATCAGTTCTTGCCTTTGGCAGAGTTTTCTTACAACTACAGTTACCAGTTCAGCATCGACATGGCTCCATTTGTGGCTTTATATGGGCGATAATGTCGTTCTCCTATCGGGTGGTTTGAGCTTGGTGAGGCTAAGTTGTACAGCACAGACTTGGTAAATTATGCCTTGGACAAGGTAAAGTGGATTTAGGAGGGGCTTCGCACAGCTCAGTCCAGACAAAAGAGTTATGCGGATCAGAAGGCGCGTGATGTATCACTTATGGTTGGCGAGAAGGTCCTCTTGAAAGTCTTTCCAGTGAAGTGCGTTATTCGACTAGGGAAGAAGGGCAAGCTGAGACCAAGGTTTATTGGCCCATTTGAGGTGTTGAGGCGAGTTGGGGAGGTTGCTTACGAGCTTGCTTTACCCCCCAGTTTATCGGAAGTTCATCAAGTTTTCCATGTGTCCATGCTTCGGAGGTATCATGCCGACTTGTCCCATGTGCTAGACTTCAGTACTATTCAACTGGATGAGAGTTTGGGTTATAAGGAGGAGCCAGTGGCCATTGTTGATAGGAAGGATTGCTAGTTAAGATCAAAAAGGATTTCAAAGGTAAAGGTCCAGTGGAGTGGCCAACCAGTCGAGGAGCCAACCTGGGAGTCCGAGGAGGACGTGCCAAGCAGATATCCACATTTATTCAAAACATCAGGTACTTTTCAATGTCCATTCGAGGTCAAATGTTTGTTTAAAAGGTGGAGAATGTAACGACCCAACTGATCATTTTACTTTTTAGAACCCCGTTCCCCTAAATAAAACCTTCTGCGCTTGCTTTGATTAATTTACGATCTGCAGGGATGGTTGGTTCCGGATTTGGAAGAGTTTGAGTTGAAATAGGCTAACTTCCTTTTTTCAGATTTTCTTAAAATGCTAAGTTTGACTTTGGTCAACGATTTTAGCAAACGGACCCGGATTTTGCGTTGATGGTCCCGGAGGGTCCGTAAGAAAATATGAGACCTGGGCATATGCCCGGAATCGAATTCCGAGGTCCCAAGATCGTGTAATGAATTTTTATTAGAAATTGTTAAACTGAAATTATAAGGATCTAAATAAACTAAATAAGGATTAATCACGTTGGTATCGGGCTCGTATTTGGTTCCGGAGCCCAGCACAGGTCCAATATAACATTTAAGACATGCCCACAAAATTTGGTGTCAATTTGAGTAGTATAAGTGCGTTTTGGTACGTTAGAAGTGAATTAAGAACTTGAAGTTCATAAGTTTGATCCAATTGGTTTTAGGGGGTGATTCTTAGATTTAGCGTTGTTTCGGGAATTTTGAAGGTTCGAGCGAGTCCGTTTCATGATTTCAAACTTGTTAGTATGTTCGGGCAAGGCCCGGGAGCCCCGACCGTCAATAGGATGAGGCTCGAGTGAAGTTAGAATTTTTTTAGAAGAGCTGAAGCTTCAGGTTGATGTTATATCCACACTTGCAGTTGGTCAGCCTCAGGTGCGAGACCGTAAAAGCGGTCGTCCTCTCGCAGATGCAACCCTGGGCCGGCCAGGCCAAAACCACAGAAGCGGCTCCTTAGTCGCAGAAGCAGTTACGCAGAAGCGGCTTTAAGACCGCAGAAGCGGTCCCAACTCGCTTTGCCAATTTCGCAGATGCGGCCTTCCTCTCGCAGAAGCGGGATGACAGATGTCGTCCCCTGACCGCAGATGCAGAAATCACTGAAGCAGTGAGCTTCATTTAATACGGGTTCTAAGTTATTTTTCCCATTTTCGGGCGATTTTGGAGCTCTTGAGAGACGACTTTAACCTAGAATCTTGAGGTAAGTTTATCCTACCTATTCCTAGTTAGGTAGATTAACACACAAAGATTAAGGTAAAATCATAGGGTTAGAACAAAACCTAGGAGTTTGGTAAAAGTTTGATTTAACCAAGTCACTTGTCATGAAATGCATTAGAAATCATATAATATTGGTCCTTGGGTTATAAAGAACAACTATTTTTGAAAAGTGCCGGAAACCGGGCACGTGCGCCCGGGGTCGGATTTTAGGAAACTTGTGTTTAGGGTTTGGAAATTACTTTAGTAAATAAAAAATACGTACTCTTGGGCTTGTATTGACTAGTTCCTACCTTGTTTAACTTGTTGTGGATCGTTCGGCTCCAAATTGAGAGTTTGGGCTCGTTTTTGGTATTGGAAGTACACTCTGGAGCGAGGTGAGTCTCCTTCTAACCTTTTAAGAGGGAATTGTCCCCATAGGAGTAATAATTATATAATTTGCTACTAAATGCGGGGGCTACGTACATACAAGGTGACAAGAGTCCGTGCGTAGATACTATTATATTAATTGTCCGGGTAATTTAGGACCCGTATAATGCTATATTTGCAAGTGGTTATACGTATTTTTGCTAATGTGATCATTTAGGATATGATAGAGAATTGGAAATGAACATAAGTGAATATATGTATTGTTGAGCACTTGTATGGGTTTATGTGAATATAAATTCGCCTTCATGTATTTCCTGATGGTAATTGATACTTGTGGATCGGGCTGATCACCTCGGTTGAAATAGATACATCTATGGTTCGCACCATTCGACCCTCTGACAGTGCATATTTTCTTTTTTGTTGGATCGGGCCGTCGACCTCGGCATAATATGCACATCATATATATGTGAATTATTATTAATGACTTGCTTGTTAAATATTTTGAAATGTAAATCGCTAACTGTGATATCATTATGGACATGACTTAGTAATCCTTATTACAACTGTCATAAAATTGTGACCTTCATGTCTAGCATAACACCATATTATATTATTTGACCCCAGTGGGTATCAAGTCAACCTCTCGGCTCTACTTATTCGAGATTAGACGAGATACTTACTGGGTACATATTGTGGATGTACTCATACTATGCTTTTGTACTTAATTGTACAGGCTCTGAGGCAGGTATATCTAGCTATCAGACTGGTGCGCATCCCTGATCTTAGTCCGAGACTTCCACGGTGAGCTGCTTCCCTTCCTATGCCGATCAACAGCTTGATGGAGTCTCTCTTACTTTTGACTGTCTATTCCATCTCAGATCGTAGGATACATCTATTATTTTGTATATTTTACTAGTTGCCCACAGCTTGTGACATCAGATCCTGGCATACACATTATTAGACATTTCCTTTGGGAATTATATAATTATTTAGGTACATTACTGATTATCACCTATTTTAATTTAAAATTTAGAAATTGTGGTATCTATTTTGTCAAAGTAAAATGAACACTTATTGATTTTTCCATGTTGGATTGCTTGACAGTGGTTCTAGCACCATCACGGCCTATAATTGAAGTTGGGTCGTGACATATGATTTTATTGTTGGGTTTTTTATCTATCTCGATAAAAAAGTGTAAATGAAAAATGGAGGGAAAAGAGTTGGAGGGAAACGAAAAGTTTGAAGTGTTCCTTGTACTAAGATACCTTATCCCTCATCGGAAAATGAAAAGAAAATTCTTGTGATTATATAGAGAAGCACATCTTTAAACTCTTGCAAGACTTGAGAAGAAGTGGTGCCTCGTGCGATCGTCGTCACTCAGTTTCGATCAATCGATTGACAATTTTTTGGACCAAATTTATTTTCTTTTTCCTGATATTTTTCCACACGGATTTTGTTTTTTAATTTTGTGGTTAATTTAGTTATTTTTGAATTTTAAATTGGCGAACAAACAGAAATATTTCCGAAAGGTTTCTTATATGAATAGGTACCTTTGCATCTATTCAAACCATATTGTTTGGCTAGGCTTTGCCTCAACTTTTCACCACCGAAAATTTGTAAACTCTCCCCTCTCTCTCTTTTGCATTTTTGCATTATTTTCAAAAGCAAAACGTAAGCATCATGGTTTACCGTCATTTGTTGAGTTCAACAAAATTTTATAATTTTCATTATCGGTATTATAGAATAGTTGTTCCATTCTATCCTGGAGAAATTAATCCAATAACCTTAGGCAACAGTGAGTGAGTTAAATTCCTTAAGGAAACATAGTTTTCTGTTGGGCTCAAAACTTTTAATTATAATTTTTCTATTTTGTTACCCATTTTATTAGAAAAAATTATTTTCACACACAGTTTGATTACAAGCGTATAAATTTACATTTACTCTGTGTTCATTTTATATTATATTTTGGAAGATTAAAATCCTAGTGATTTTCTACTTCCATTTTTGGAGATTAAAATCTTCGAATTTCTTACTCCATTTTTATATTCGGTTTGAAGATATAAAAACTTCATCTATTTACTAATTCTGGTTATGTCAACTTCTTTTATAGATAAATAAAAACAAAAATTGAACAACAAAATGATTAAGTTACAGTGACTAATGCCGCAATAAATACTACAACATCTTCAAGTCACACAACGCATGCATCCGGCGATGGCACCAGTAGAAAAGTTCAAAATATTTTTCGGCACAGATTTTAAGTATTGGCAGTAGAAGATGTTCTTTTATCTAACCACGCTGAGTTTGCATTATTTTATCAGTGAGGATGTTTCGGTCTTGTTAGAAAGAACTCCTAAAAATGAGTGATTTATGGTAATGAAGGCATGAAAGCATTTTGACTTCTTGTGCAGAAATTATATTTTAAGTTGCTTGAATACAACTTGTACAATGTTTATAGCATCATAAAAATATCAAGAGAGCTGTTGAATGCTCTTAAAAATAATATAAGACTGAAGATGTTGGACATAAGAAGTTTATTGACGCCAAATTTTTGGACGTCAAAATAGTTGACAGCAAATCTGTCATAACGCAAGTCCAAGAATAGAAAGTTATTGTTTTTATCTTTGCAATGATCGATAGCCCATTTTAAGTACTAGCCTCAATTTTCATGATCTGATACCCCTCGTAGCTTCATTTGGTATCTTTTGGTTTGCGTGCATGGTCTGTGTTGTTTTTCAAAAGCTTTTATGAGAAATTTTTTAAGAATATAAGAATTTTAACTAAAAATTAGATAATAGTTTAGCACGATCAATATTTTGGATAAACGACCCCGGATTGATATTTTGACGATTCTAGTCGGTTCATATTGTAATATTGAACATGAGCGTATGACCGAAATTGAATTCGAAGGTCCCTAGGTTGATTTAACCTGTTTTGCCGAAAGTTAGCAATTTAATATTTGGAAATTTAATAGCAATTTTATGGTTATCAGGTTTAGATTTTAGTTTTAGGAATTAGAATAGGTCCGCTTTGCTATTTGAAATTAGTCTAAATAATTTGGCACAATTTGTAGTTGGGTTGATAGGATTCAAATGCTTGGTTGCAATTCTATACTTTGCAATTCTAGAGGTTCTTGAGTTTTTTTTTTTGTTGAAATGCATGCGTTTTGATGTCCGATTTGTGACTCTAGATGTTATTTTGGTTTTTTGATCGCGTGAGCGAGTTCGAATGATATTTTTGAACTCGTGTAGATATTTTATTTGGAGCCCCGATGGTTTGGATGAGTTTTAGATGTGTTTCAAAATGGTTTGGACTCAATTACAGAGTGCTGGAGTTCTGGTGCCTTAGATGTCGTAATTGCGAGCACCAACATCACAATTTCAATCATAGCAGATGGGTATGCGATACTTATGATTGCATTTTGTGAAGATTAGGCTAGACAATATAGGCTCACATTTGCGATAATTTAGTAGCATTTTTTATCGGAGCAAGTGCGAATCAAATGTAGCGTTTACGACTTCCCATTAGACTGTTAGGGCCACAATTGCTAGTCTTTCTTTGCTATTACGAGAGTTCGCAATCACGAACCATATGTCGCAATTGCGATATCTGTAACTGAACAAAAGGGCTAAAACGTCGGGATTCGATCTCATTTCTCTCATTTTAGAACGTTAGACTCAGTAGGAGGTGATTTGGAGAGGGGATATCATTAGGCAAGTGATTTTGTTCTATTTTCAATTATATTACATGATATTTAACATCAAATTCATGAGAATCCAAGAGAAATTTTGGAGATTTTTATCTATGTTTTGAAAAATAAAAATTATAGATTTGAGAATCGAATTAGCCTAGGATTTTGAAACAAGATACATAAATGGACTTAGTAGGATTATGGGTAGTCGAGATCTATCCTTGGACTGAGGTTTTGATCGGCTAGGCCCGGAGTTGACTTTTTCCAAATTCATTAAAAGATTAAATCTTTTTCAGTCAGGGTAGTTACTAAAGCTTATTTTGAATTATTTGAACTATATTTAGCTATATTTCACCGATTTAGTGGCTAATTCTAACGAAAAGGCCGTCGTTGAGATTTGATTGCGAAAAGATATAAGTGTTGTGTCTTACCTTGACTTGAGGAAATTATATCATGTTATATTCTTTAATTATTGCATGTTCCTACGAGACATCTATGTTTCACTTGTTAAATTGTTACCTAATTCTTACTTGCTTGATTTTTTCATTTCTTACTCAATAATCTACTTAACTGCTACTTTTTCCTACTTATTGTCACATATTTTACCTATTTTTATTGTTGTTATATTACTCGATGCACTATATTGTATTATTTCTCTTACGGGAGCCATTTAGCTATTCTTCTATTGATGAATGGATAAGGTTGTGACGACCCAAAAGGTCATCACCGTATTTCTCCCTTTTTTCGTGCTTTAGAGGCCTTAAAAATCTCACTTTTAGTTGCCTCGATTTGCATGCGCAGTCCGGGCGCGCAACCGGAAAGCTTTTATGTTGAAATATGGAAATCTGTGAAAAATTTGAAGCATTTTGATATTAATATGGTTAAAATTGACTTCGGTCAACATTTTTGGTAAACGGACCCAGATCCGTGATTTGACGGTCCCGGAGGGTTCGTAGAAAAATATGGGACTCGGGCATGTGCCCGGAGTCGAAATTCGAGGTCTAGAACCCGAGTAAACGAATTTTTCTGTTAAATTATTTTTCTGAAATTATTAAGGAAAATGAAAATAAAAATTGATTGAACGACTATGGTATCGGGCTTGTATTTTGGTTTCCATGCCCAGAACAAGTCTTATATATTGTTTAAGCATTTTCTGTGAAGTTTGGTCGAAATCGGACGTCGTTTGATGTATTTCGGACTATGAGTTCCAAGTTTGAAAGTTTATGAAGTTAGAAGAAAAAAATCATGAGTTTTGAGGCTTGATTCATTGATTTTGATGTTGTTTTCGCAATTTGATCGCTTGAGTAAGTTCGTAGGATGTATTTGAGTTAGTGTTTGTGGTTGGTTGGGAACCCCGAGGGCACGGGAGTGATTCGGAGGTAGTTCGGGGTGGTTTTGCACTTAAAAACTTAGCAAATTTTTCTGCAATTTTTGCTCAGGTCCGTTGTTCTATGCGAACGCGACCTTTTCCCGCATTCGCAATGACTTGTGCCCCCAGCCTTCTTCGCGTTTGCGGAAGCCCACCGCGTTCGCACTGTTATGCCAGCCCCTCCTTCGTGTTCACATGCCTATTTCGCGAACGCATAAGCCAATAACTGGAACCCCCCCCACTGTCCTTCTATACGTTCGCATAAGTCCTTCGCGAATGCGATGAGTACCTAGCCGGCCTCCTTCGCGAACGCGACACTGTGTTGTGAACGCATAGCACAACAACGCCCAGTAATTTTAAAGCTTAAAAAACAGAACCCGTTCCGGGATTTTTCCATCATTTCACATGAACTCATTTCTCAAATCACTCCATAGGCGATTTTCAAGCTTCTCTTTCTCCATATCTCTTTGGGTAAGTATTCTTAACTTCATCATCTCCTAATTCTTTCATCTAATCACTAATTTCCTAGCCCTAAATCATGAATTCAAGGTAGAAAATGGGGGTTTTGGGTAGAACTAGGGCTTTGGGAATTTTGGGTGATTCAACCTCAATTTGGGATCGAATCTTGAAACAAATTACATATTTGAACTCGTGGGGTTATGGGTTATTGGATTTTGGTCCGAGCCTCGTGTTTGGACCATGCGGGCCCAGTGTTGGATTTTGGTATTTTTGGAAGAATGCTAGGGACTTCATTTCTAGGCTATGGGATGTTGGTTTTGGGTCTTTATTGATACCATTGAATTGATTTTGTCTAGATACCATTGTTTCGGAGTTGTATTGTACAGTAAAGGCGGTATTGGAGAGTTGATTGCCATTTTTGGACCGAGGTAAGTGTTTATTCTAAGTTTGGTTAGAGGGAATAGGATTAGGATATTATTTGCTAATTGCTAAATGATGCGTATGGTGTATAGGCATGGTGACAGTTATCTATACACCAGAGTCTAGTATGACCGTGGGTCTTAAAAGTGTTTGAACCGGACTTTGTGAAATATCTCTCTTGTCTAATTGCTCAGTTTCATATCTTGTGAACGATTGAGGAAAAATTTCGATTGGTATATTATTGGAGTATCAATTCGAACTAGAATTTGATAACTGGGAAAGAAGTGATTAATAGAGAAAGTGTAGCGACTCTTCCCTTGCCGGGACACGTAGTTTATTGTTGTTATTGCTCCCTTGCCGGGATATTTGGGCTGTTAGTTGTACCCTTACCGGGTTTATTCGTTATGTTATTGAATTTCCCTAATGGGACCTCTTTTAGAGAAATTATTTATGGTATAAATTATAATATGGGATTGTGTGGCACGCCGTCCACTTATGAAATATAATATAGGATCATGTGGCACGCCGTCCACTTATGAAATATAATATGGGATCGTGTGGCGCGCCGTCCACTTATGAAATATAATATGGGATCGTGTGGCACGCCGTTCACTTATGAAATATGTATTTTGGGGATCGTGTGGCACACTGTCCACTTAGAAACTAATAAATGGGATCGTGTGGCGTGACGTCCACTTATGTACGAGTTAAGGTATTGAGGTAGTTTTGTTGTTATATCCGTTGATCTCTTTTAACTGTATCTCCCCCGATCATGCCCCTTCCCTATTTTAATTGATATTCTCTGTCGTTATTTCCGTTGCTCTGTATATATATATATATATGTGTGTGCACAGGTTATTTTAGGTAGGTCCTGTCTAGCCTCGTCACTACTTCGCCGGGGTTAGGCCAGGAACTTACCAGCACATGGGGTCAGTTGTGCTGGTGCTACACTTCTGTGCTTTTTGCAAAAATTACGGTACCTGAGCAGCTTTTGGACCACAGCAGTAGCCTATTCGACCGGGAGCTGACTTCAATCCAGGGATTTCGAGGTAGCCTAGCTGGCGTTCGCAGGCCGGAGTCCTTTTCTATGTTTAGTTTGTTTTCTTTGTATCGAGACAGACGTTTTGTATTTCCAATCAGACTTGTTTGTAGCACTCTCTAGTAATCCGTGAGCTAGTGACACCAGATTTTGGGTAGAGATATGTTTTACACTTCCACATTTTTATTAAACTTAATTCTTCCGCTCTTATTTAATTGTTTTCAGTATATTCATATTGTTGAGATTTATCAGAGAATGTTTAAAATTTGGCTGGCCTAGCTCTGTTAGTAGGCACCATCATGACTCCCGATGGTGGAAAATTCGGGTTGTGACAAGTTGGTGTCACACCTCCTTTTTACAGGTTACACCCGACGAATGAGTATAATAAGGAGTTTTTCCAATTTAAGGACAG
>MU752407.1:0-28692 GCA_026770625.1 Nicotiana glauca | reverse complement strand
TTAGCTGAGCTTTTGCTGTCTTCAGAGCATATTTCGGAGTTGTCGAGGTAGCTGCCTGACGTCCGCAGGACCCGACTTCTCCCCTATCCCTTGTTATTCGTATTTCCGCATATATCAGACTATGTATTATTACAGTCTTATTATACTGTATTATTAGAGGCTCTTGACTCATGACCCCCAGATCTTTGGGAGGTTGTTTAGTATTGTTGATTTTCAGATTTATTTCTACCTTTCAGTTATACTTCTAGTTTAAAAGTTGTTAATGATTTTCAAACAAATGGTTTTGAGCTTTATGCTCGGGTTGAGAGTGAAATTGGTCGGGCTTTCCTAGCAGTTGTGTTGGGCGCCATCACGATCGGGTTTGGGGTCGTGACAGCAGGTGCGGTCACGCATCTGCGGAATCATGACCGCATCTGTGGTCCCTTCTCTTCATAGACCAAATCCGCTTTTGCGGCTCCCGTTCTGCTTCTACGGGGCCGCTTCTGTGGCTAGCCTACCGCAGAAGCGGAAATACCAACAACCAGATCCTTCAGCCCTCTTCCAAATTCCAAATTCGAACCGTTTACCATCTGAATCCACCCGAGGCCCCCGGAACCCCAACCAAACATACCAACCAATCCCAAAACACATTACGTACTCGCTCGCGGCCTCAAATCACATCAAACAATGCTAAAATCATGAATATAACTCCAATCTAAACTTAATGAACTTCAAAATTTCAATCTTCTATTTCCGATGTTTAAACCTATCAAATCATTTCCGATTGACCTCAAATTTTGCGCACAAGTCATATTTGACATTACAGACCTAGTCCATCTTTCGAAATTGGATTCCGACACCGATATCAAAAAGTCCACCTCTGGTCAAACTTCTAAAAAATCTTCAAATTTCTATCTTTAGCCAAATGGCTCCAAAATGACCTACGAACCTCCGAATTCACTTCCGATCGCGTCCCCAACTCCAGAATCACCATACGGAGCTATTCACAGTCTCGGAATCCCAAATGGACATTGATAATACTGAAATGCACTTCCAGCCAAACTTAAGAAATTTCTTCCAAAATGCTAACTTCCACAATAGGCGCCAAAATGTTCCCGACTTATCCAAAACCCAATCTGGGCATATGCCCAAGTTTGAAATCATCATGCGAACCTGCTGGAACCGTCAGATCCTGATTCCGAGGTCCTTTACTCAAAATTCCAATCCTAGATCATTCTTTCAACTTTAAGCTTCCGAAATAAGAATTCTCTTTCCAAATCAACTCTGGACTTCCCGAAATTTAATTCCAACCACGCGTACAGGTCATAATACCTGAAATGAGGCTGTTAATGGCCTCAGACTGCTGAACGGAGTGCTAGGACTCAAAATGACCGGTCGGGTCGTTACATTCTCTCCCACTTAAACATACGTTCGTCCTCGAACATGCTGAGAAATTCACTAGAGTGGTCTGAAATCGTTGTTTAACTTCTCATGTACCTCCCGTGCTACCACAACTTAGTTGAGCATATTAGCTCAATTAATTCCGAAGATATTCCCTTTTGTTCAAGCAAATAAGCCTTAGAGCCCAATTCCAACATCCGGGATTCTATGCATGACCTGTTCCCACCATAAGATCACCATATTAATCACTACACGTTGTACCCAAACATGACTGCATAACTCTGCTGAACTCACACTTTGCACCACTTTACTCACCGGACCACAATAACAGTTTCTGATCAACTTAGTCAAAATCCTACTAATCTGATGCTCCCATTGCACCCCATGACTTACATATGTCTTACTCCGACCTTTACAATACCGCCACGATGGAAGAGATCTGCAGAAATTTATAATCAACTGCCGAGTCAACAAATCATTAGGTCTATACTCCTGACAAAGACCTTCACCTCATTTTGAGCCCACTAATGGTCTTATCTCCATAATTTACGTCATATACTCAGATTGCTCTGATCCTAAATCCAAAATCTCGTCTCACCCAGTACGAACTGCTCAGGCAATAAGCCACCCCAAACAAAATCAAAAGTCTCATATAATGCCACAATGTGCCAATAGGCCACTAATTCAAATGCGATACGAAAGGAAAACGAACTCTGGAAGGAATTACCTAACTCACGCACTGATACGTAGAAAATAGGAAGGAAAGCACACAAAATAGCACATAGAAAACTATACTCAACATCACATTGTTGCGGCGTGCAACCCGATCCACACATAGATCTCACATAAGGAGATGCACATTGAGCCAAATTTCCTCATTACAATAAAATATCGAATATCGGTCGTAAGAACGCTAAATGCATAATAACATCCCTGAGGGAACATATAGCGCCATAAGCTACAAAACTCAAACACAACTTAGGTGCGATATACAATCTGAATCTCAAGAGCCATCTTGCTCATAATACGTCATTTCCACACGGATCCTCAACACGTAAACAATTTCTCAAGCCGTCTCACAACTCACACGGCGCAACGTATCACTATATCAAATATCTGACAACAAAATAACACCCTGACTACTCCATAAGGAGCGTATTACAGAAATGAACACAACTAGCATGACATAGAGCCCATATTCACATTTAAATCCATCCACCGACCTCAAGTCGATCCTGATCATATCAAACTAAGCCAATAGCCTTTCAAAGGTCCATACTAATTTCCCTCTTCTCATAACACACAAGAACAACTGTCATTACCGGAGTACTTATCCACAGTCCACAACCCAGTAACTGAGTGCCCTCCAGGCATATATCCTCAACTTATCGATATCATTACAAATCTTCATACTTGGTTTAACTTCTTCAATCCATAAAGTGACTACATGCCACACTTATACGATCTTCCTATGGGACTCGCTCCCACAACATTTCGAAACACATAACAGGTCCACTCATCCAAACCACCGGTCGTACTAATGCTGAAAAGCGATCAAGAATCCCTAACCAGGATGTAATGCCCTTTTCACAAAATGCTGATCTCAGGTGACGCTGATGACTATACCACTTACTTTAAACATTGACAGTCCTTTCGCGCTCATCCGAGCTCGTGACATCCTTGTCAGCACCAAACTGCAACCTTGATTTTTCACTTTAAATCCCATACTAGTCATTGCACCCAACATGCCAATGCACGATAGAACATGACCCTTATCATAACCTGAAACTGCTAATAGGTCAACACTTCATCACATAAAAGCTTTTCACCGAACTTACTTCAGGACACATGCAAATTCTTATAACCGTGGAACTACACAAATCTCTAAGTAGTGGTAGCCCTTCCGAAATCCACTTCTACATAACAAGCCATAACAGTAGAATGCTTCGGAATAACATCAATTACGGCGACTGACAAGCCTCATACGCACCGCCACATATTACTTGCATAACTTAATCACACTGAAAGAGCTGATCTCTACCACCAACATGCCAACTAAATTATGTCTAACCAATCTATCTTCTTTCGATTCACCCCGATTGCCTTAGAAATAATACTAATTCCATCTAACACATAACATACTCCATTTGCACTCATCTCGAGTGACCTTGAATCATGAGACCATGCTGTCTCAAATCCCACGAACTATCTCATATCTCTCAAATGCTATACCGCAAGTTAAAATATCATAGAACATTCTGGGCACCTTCTCACAAGCTGTTACAAAGCTTGATTCTTAACTGTACTTATAGTTTCAAAGTTATTAGGCACCACCCCTTATCTTTTGAATTTAACTAAGACCGCTGTTGAGAGCCACCCGCCCTGACTTGGCCCCGAATATAATCAATTCCATAGATATTTTAGCATATGGATGCCCCATTGGTGAAGTACCTGGCAGAATCACTTCCCTGGGAACCTGCATCTTTACAAAGCATAATCCTGAATCTTTCCCCAAGTTTGAACATGGGCCAATAAGGCCAAGGATAGCCTACCTTTAATACTTCCTTGCTCAAATTACCACTTATGGCCCTTTCCGGTAGCTGAAATAGCCCATCGATATGTTAATAGCCAAAAATCTCGTAAGTAGTTAATCATGCAACCCAATCATAAGCGGTGGCACTCTCCCACTTAGCATGAAGCCAATAGTTCCCAAACTAGGAACTCACCCGTCCTCTTTATCTCTTATTGACATAACCTTGCGTAATCAACCGCCAAAGTTCTTGAAATCTTTCTGTAAAACCCCTCCTTATATTCTGACTCATAAACATATTTGCACCACCGATTTCTTTGCTACATAACCGATAGAATTCTTCGCAGAAGCCTCGCCAATCACGCGACCGATAACCTGCTCACTTGGGTAACCCACCTATAAAAGCTCTCCCCGGCATCATCCAACGCCACTGTATGGGGTACAATCACTATGACATCAATAATCCATCCTGAGTCTGAGCTCACCCTCCAATTGCACAGGTCAATTTACCCCCCGTGAACTTCATTTGAATGCGCGACAACATCCTTCCAATTTAAAGTTATGCTGCATCCTTCCTCACTTAAGCGGCTCCTTTCCGTTATATTAAATCTCCTACCGCACAAGAATCACTACTTCAAATTAGATCCGTAGACCCCAATAACCAAGGGCTAATATTCTCAAATTGCTCCAAACCCTTCTTAAGGTATGTGGTCATCCCACTACAAAGTACATATGCGACTCCGCCACTCTCCCACTTTGGGGCAAACTCCTTTAATCAACTGCTTGACCTGCGCTTCCTAAACCTGGCCTTTTAGAAGCTTAAAACTCCGCCTGACACTTCCTACATGTCCTTCTCATCTTTTGTTGTTCAGTTGCTACCTTAATAAAATTTATTTTCATAGGACTTGAATCCAAAATTTGTTACTAACTCCAAACTTTTCCGAAGGTCATCTTCATCGAACCGCCAATATTAGAAATACCGATTCAATCCTGAACTACCGCACCCTACGATATCTGACAGTTGTGTCTCAAATTCTATCTCACAATATCTTGCCCCAAAGGTGAATTGTAGAAGGTCATAACACCGACAAACTTAGCACGTTCAATTAGGACAAAGCTATCCCATCATAGAAGAAAATTCTCCAACACTTGCAAGTACCAAGCCTCATTACTTCTACCAGCCCACATCTGACCATCCTTAGTTCGATTGTCTTTCCCCTCTCGGGAATAAAATACTGAATATCTTGATTATGCACTGAGTAAAACTCCCTTCAAGTCATTCACTGCCCCTACGCGTAGGCAATCATCCTACCATCATATCACTACTGCGCAACATTCGTTCATAAGTATCATGGCAACTTGTTTAACCTCAGAGCTCTCAAAAGTACCGCTGCTGAGCCGAAACAATAGAATATCCTTCCACAAGGCGACGATAATAGCCTAAATAACCCTGCAGGGAGAAACACCCGTACCACATCCGTAGTGCTATCGAAATTCTTCAACTCTCGACTTATAACAAGCACTGTGAAATCGCATAGGATTGAGTAGGAAGGAACAAAGGCATAAGCCTCAAAGGAATCAAATCGCACGTAAAGGAATCAAGAAGGGAAGTACTCCTAACAGTCCTGCAACCTCCCGAGGATAAGTACAGACGTCTCTGTACCGATCCGCGAGACTCTACTAGACTTGCTCATGACTCGTGAGACCCTAGGAACCTAGTGCTCTGATACCATGTTGGCACGACCCAAAATCCATTAAGGGTCGTGGTGGCGCCGGACACCGCTGTCAGGCAAGCCAACCAAGAATGCCTAATTAAATTCCAGTTTTAGTATTTGCGGAAATCATTGATCTTATATGCTAAATATTAGATAATAACAATTTTACAAAATGAACATAAAGTCGATAAAAGACTTAATACTGAATAATCCATGATCCTCCTAGAACCCGGTGTCACAAGTGCATGAGCATCTACAGATAAGGAAATAAAATACAACATCCGTCCAAAATACAGTGGACAAGAAATAAACACAATATACTGAAAGGTACTACACTAGCTGTTGGTCGCCTCAAATAATGCAACTCACCTAGTCCCAGAATCATCCGCGCTGCTACACCTAGAAGGCCACTAAGGATACATATACCTGTGCAACAAAAATGCACATAAGTGTAGTATGAGTACGTAAACAACATGTACTCGATGAGTATCTCGCCTAATCTCGAAGAAGTAGAGACGAGATGGTCAACTTCGACACTTACTAGTAGTCCAATAATAATATGGTGAAGATGTGAGAATAACACGGATTTATCTAGCAATTATAACTCATAAAGCAAGAAAACAAGTAACACCTTCTCAAACAACAATTAAATTCCAAGATTTACCTTTCGTTATCTTTATAGTTTATAGTGGCCATAAAAAGGCAATATCAACTTCAATAAGTTTCAGGATAAGCAATGCAAGCATGCGCATATTATGCCGAGGTGATGGCCCGATCCAACATAAATATAATCTGTGCACTTGCTGAGGGTAGACGACGCGCCTATAGATGCATCTATTTAATCTGTCGAGGCGTTCGGCCCGTTCCAAAATAAACACATAGAGACATTCAATCAAGAAGCCAACATGGGGAAATTATTCAAAGAAAGCTAATTCTCTTTTAACAATTTAAGAAAATGAGGTTTAGATCTTGTTAGAAATTCATTTATTATTTTGATGTGGTTTAAGCAATTCAACTATCCATAAGATTTCAAATATTCAAAGTATAGCATGCTTTTGGGTCCTAGACTACTCGGACAATAACATAATAGTAGCTACACACGGACTCTCGTCACATCGTGCATACGTAGCCCCCACAAATAGGAGCACATAATCAATTATTTTACCTATGGGGACAATTCCCTCTTACAAGGTTAGAAAGGAGACTCACCTCGCTCTGAAGATCCATAACCGACATTCCACGCCCCTCCGAAGACTCTAATTGATGCACCACGCTCCAAAACTAGCCAACGGTCACGCAAATCCATTAATATATGCTTAATTATTCATTACAATCTAATTTATAGCAATTCCTAACTCCAATCGTAAATTTAACCTAAACGCCCTCGGGCGCACGTGCCCAGAATCCGAAATTTTTTGAAGATAAAGATTACCCACGACCTTTGGAACTCAAATATATAATTTTCACTAAATTCCATACTCAATATCGTGGTTAAATTCCAAGAATATAATTTCTAGGTTTTTCCCTCAAAACCCCAAGTTTTTCTACACAATTCATACTTAAATCCATACAAAATTGATGTGTTTAACTCAAAATAGGTGGGGATAACTTACCTTATCGTTGATGATGAAAACCCTCTCTTGAAGCTCCCCAAAAATTGCCCAAGCCATGAAAAATATGAGAGAAACGGCCAAATCCCGATTTTAAAACAACTCCCCTGCCTCTAGCTATTTTCGCACCTGCAGTTCCTTGACCGCTTCTGCGGTTCCGCAGGTGCGGTTATAAATGCCGCATCTGCGGTCTCCCCTGGGCCTCCCCCTTTTCGCTTCTATGACAGCACCTCCGCGGATGCAGTCCCGCTTCTGTGTAACATTGATCGCATCTGCGGTTCGCCCCAGCTGCCCCTCATTCAGCATCTGTGACCACTCTACCGCAGGTGCGATCCCGCATCTGCGGAAACATGACTGCATCTGCGATGCCTTCTCTTCATAGTCCAAATCCACTTCTACGACTCCCTTTCCGCTTCTACGGCTAGCCCACCGCAAAAGCGAAAATACCAGTAACCAGATCCTTAAGCCCTCTTCCAAATTCCAAACTCGATCCGTTAACCATCCGGAATCCACCCGAGGCCCCCGGGACCCCAACCAAACACACCAACTCCTGAAACACATTACGGACTCACTCGCAGCCTCAAATCACATCAAACAATGCTAAAATCATGAATTGACCTCCAATCCAAACTTAATAAACTTCGAAATTTCAATCTTCTATTTTCGATGTTTAAACATATCAAATCACGTCTGATTGACCTTAAATTTTGCGCACAAGTCATATTTGACATTACAGACCTATTTCATCTTTCAGAATTGGATTCCGACCCCGATATCAAAAAGTCCACCTCCAGTCAAACTTCTCAAAAACCTTCAAATTTCTATCTTTAGCCAAATGGCTCCAAAATGACCTACGGACATCTGAATTCACTTCAGATCGCGCCCTGAACTCCAGAATTACCATACGGAGCTATTCACAGTCCCAGAATCCCAAAAGAACATCGATAATACTGAAATGCACTTCTAGCCAAACTTAAGAAATGTCTACCAAAATGCTAACTTCCACAATAGGTGCCAAAACGCTCTTGGGTTATCCAAAACCCAATCCGGGCATATGCCCAAGTCTAAAATCATCATGCGAACCTGCTGGTACCTTCAGATCCTCATTCCGAGTTCGTTTACTAAAAAATCCAATCCTAGATCATTCTTTCAACTTTAAGCTTCCGAAATAAGAATTCTCTTTCCAAATCAACTCTGGACTTCCTGAAATTTAATTCTGACCACGCGTACAGGTCATAATACCTGAAATGAGACTGTTCATGGCCTCAGACAGCTAAACGGAGTGCTAGCAATCAAAATGACCGATCGACTCGTTACACAATAGGTCGTTTTCTGCTGTCATATCATTTGTTTTATTGATATTCTGTACTCACTCCTATTCATGCATATCATATCATGTCTCAGTCTCGATTATTGCTATTTCACACATCATATCATTGTTTGGGCTAGTATCATGACATTTTGAGCCTCTGTGTGTGAGACTGGAGAGTGATGACTGGGTGAGGTTGAGAACCCGATATTGAGTGGCAATATGGGATCGGGCTGCACACCACAGCGAGATATTGAACAAGCCTTCGTTGGCTCTGCTATAATGCTTGGGCTAATGAGAGAAGCCCCTCCGAAGTCTTTACACCCCAGTGAGAACAGTTGTTGATATTGAGGGATGGATCTTCCCTAGACATAGATCTTGTCCAAAGTATTTAGTTTTGGAGATGGATATTCTCCATAGGGTGGAATGGCCTTCCTCGATACTGGATGATTGTTGTCAGTGATGTGTGTCAATGCCCCCTCTTTCCTTTATCGCAGACGGGCTGTCCGGAAATCGGGTATACGACATTATGGGAGGACAACTCTTATTCCCTTGCGAGAATTGGGTTTTGGAATTTTGGATAGTCGCCACCTAATGATTATAGTGCATTAGGACACTTTTAAAGAGAGAAGAAATTGAGAAGAGAAACCAGAGTTTGGGTAAGGGCTTAGAGATTATCTCGAGGGGAAGGTGTTAGGCACCCCTCAGGATCCACTACTGTGGTTCCCGGCC
Organism: Nicotiana glauca; assembly: GCA_026770625.1. Taxonomy (NCBI): domain Eukaryota; kingdom Viridiplantae; phylum Streptophyta; class Magnoliopsida; order Solanales; family Solanaceae; genus Nicotiana; species Nicotiana glauca. Next base: position 19,416 of record MU752407.1, on the reverse strand, counting down.
ATGCTATAATTGTGACTTTAAGAAGGTAGAAGAAACAAATCAAGTTTGCACATAATAATTACAAATAAGTTTAAAGCTTTAAAAAGGAAGAAAGGGATGGACAGTTTTTAGAAAAAAAAGGAATTAATTAAAGGAAATGGAATTAGAAGAAAACATTGTAAGTAAAAGAAAAGAAAAGGGGGTCCTAGCTTTATACATAATATGGATCACATCAATGCAATACCCAGCGTACACTCCTCAGAAGAGGGGTCGCACGTGATATTAGCGTACCGGTCATCATATTCATATTCAACCCTTCCCACCCTGTTAAGGTATTAAAGCGTATTTAGTCTCGTTTACTTATTGCATGCTATTACCTGTCCCAACCTATCAGTCCTAGGGTATTAGGACTTCTAATCCTAAAAGGAAAGAAAGGGATGAGGGCCTTTATCGAGTTTAAAGGATAAAATTCTAGTTTCGTCATTCAAAACAAATACCAAATAGGAGAAAGAGCAAACGGATAAGCAAGGCTCAAATAAACCCCTTAAATCAGACAAACATAGAGTTAAACATGCATTGTCAAATACAGATTTGGTCTTAGATTAAAATTAAGCAGCGATCGGACTGGTTCAACATATATATTTAGACAGAAAGCCTGCATTAGACAACTCGGATACAATTGTCAGAGATTAAGGCATTTAATACGAGTTGTTTTAAGAAGGCACTGATTTTAGAAGATAACTAATGCAGAAGAGTCTGGAAAGAAAAGACAGGCTGCAGACTTAGAAAAGTGTTTAGAAATGAATTTCAAAAAGGATTAGCAGACCGACCAGTTATAAACACAAAAAAGAGTTGTTGTTAAAATTTTTTCAGAAGAAACAGAACTATCTAAAAAAGAGTGAGCTGCAGAACTGATTTAAACAACGAGTTCAGGAATCGAGTTGGAAAAAATATGTTTAGGCAGAACATTAGAGAAGCCGTTTCAGAAAAAGATATGCAAATTTGAAGAACTCGATTTTTCAGGACAAATGTACATTGATTGAAGAGAGTTTTATCAAAAGTTAAAGTTTTTGAAAAACGTTATTAAATTAGGCGTTTAAGAACCAGTTAACCAGTTCTTACTGCTTTGAACGGGCCAAGCGAGTTTGATGCAAAATCCTATAGGCATGATATCTATATTATTGATTTTCAGAACTTGTTAATGAACTCATGAAAAGATGCTTGTTTAATTAATCCTAAAGTTTGCCTAATAAATATGCATATCCTGTAGGCATGATATCTATAAATAATTTTTTTTTAGAAAGTTTAAACTCCTATAGGCAGGATCTCTAGATGCGTAATTACATAACATGAGTGTTAAATCCTATAGACATGCTTTCTAGGTGATTTGCAGTAAAGTTAAGCGTTAAATCCTATAGGCATGGTCTCTATGTGATTGAATCAATATTAAAGGACCCTATAGGCAGGATTTCTAGTTTGATTAAAAGTAAAATCCTAAATCATGATTTCTACCCTTTTGATGCAAGAAAGTAAAGACCCCTCCCACACCCTCTTACTATACTCCCCGAGTTTCATACAAGTTATTACACTGCCAGAAAAATATAGAAAATACATCAAAAGACAACAGCTATATCCGAGAGGCCTAATTCAACCTTAATGTGACATAACATGTATTTAACAAATTTTGGGATCCAGATTTCCAAAGCGTTATCTTTATCCAAGGTGTTTCAAAGTTCCAAGGAATCTCAGGGATTCCAGGCATTGCTTACACGCAGGATACCATTAGAATTAGACTAGTGCAGTGCGCAAGAGCCAGCTCTCAGGCATCCAAGTTCAGAGGGAGCTCAGGGGTCCCAAAGTATGGCTTGCAAGAGAGGGGCAGAACTTATAGCTAAGAGTAAGTGCAAAGTGAAAGGGGGATTGGGGAGCCATGAAAAATGGTGGTCATGCCTAGCCACTAGGTAGGCTGGCACACCCCTGACCACTTGTTTGGTTAAACAAGTTAGGAGCAGACCCTTGAAGGTCAGACCAAGGTCTGGATAGTGATTAGGACACTACCAGACCCAAGTCCAAGGCTCAGATACATAAAAGGGGAAAATGAGCGGGAATTGATTGATTTAGGGATTCAAAGAACCTAGTTCAGAATCATAGACAACAATATTAGAGTGTTGTTATGCCCTCAACCATAACTCACATACAAAGGGTAAAGGGTAAGGGGATTCACATAGGAACAATAATGACAAAGTTGCAGAAAAACAATAAAGGAAAGCATAATAGAACTAGGATGTGAAACACATAGTGGAGGAGCAGTATTTAAATTAAGATGGACATACCAGTTGCAAAGTAAGAGAATAGCAGAGTAACCACAACAAGCAAGCAGCAGAAACAACTCAGGTTTTCAGTAGAACACTTGAAGATTCAAGGAGAGCTTAAAGGGTATTTCAGAAAGCAAAGAGGAGGAGTACACAGAACTGGTCTGTGTATTTGAGAGAAGAGGGGAGTAGAAAGCAGATTGCCTATTATTGCTTGATTGTTACTTACTCGTTGTTCTCTTCTTTTTTTTGAAAAGGGGAGGGCTGAGCCTTTTATATAGTTTTGAAAATAGGTGAAGTAGGCACAAAGGTAAAAACATAGAAACTAATCAAATTAGTATCAATTAGGGTAGACAGACTCCTTTAATTAAGGGTCTAGTTCAAACGACTAAGAAGGAAGAGAGAATCAGTTTATTAAGGCTAAATTAAGGTAAAGAGACCATATGGTGCACAAATAAGGTCACATACACAATTGGATATTTAAGGAAAGAGGGCACAGTAGTAAGAATAAGGTATAAGTTTAAAAATCGGTCAAGGGATCTCAGATCCAGTTATAAATCACAAAGAGACTGAGATAATTAAGGAAGTAAATAATTCAAACATTGGTACAAAATCACAGAAGATACAGGATCAATTATTTAAGGAAAACACCAGTAAGGTAAAAGAGGTTCAATCAAGAAAAATTAGTGACGAATTTCTTAGCCTGATTAAAGGAATTTCGAAAATAAAACTTTGAAAGGGAAGTTTATATATAAGCATGCAGTTCAAAACAAAGAAGAACAATGAGAGTTTTTTCCATAATCATAGGAAAATAAGTTCACAAGTTCGATTACAGACTCGTTATGAGTCTGTAAACCTAGAGTTTCAGAATGAAACCCTAGTGTCTTTCACTTCAAAGAAATGAAAACCCCCCAAATCTTAGGGTTTCACATGGAGTCGGAGGTGAGGGAATCGTTCAAAGTCACAGAGATAGGCAGACATGCACAAACATAAGTAAGATGAAATTATGAGTTTTAAGACGAGGGTAGGCAAGAGCATGATCAACAGAACTCAGAAACAAAATCAAAGTATAAGCTTAAACATATAAGCAAAAGCGAGTAAATAAGCTAGGCTAACATGTGAACAAAAGAGGTAAAAGAATCTTCGTAAAAGATCCAGTAAGAAACACAAGAGTAGGCTTGAACATAACAAGGAATAAAACAACGAGCATGAACACACATAAAAAGAGTAAAAGAATCACAAATATTTAGAAACCATTTTCAGAAAACCCTAAAAATAGGATCCGAATAGTTTTGAAAAGGGAAAATTAGGGAAAAACTCTAAAATGGCACACACAACATAGATCTAGCATAGATCTAGATGAATAAGCGAAAAAGGAACCTCGATTAGGCTAAGGTTTCTAAGAACCCAAAAGGACGAGAAGGCTTGGAAGTCTCGAGAATGGTTCTGAGTTAGCAAGGTCGAATCCAGGCTCGAGTGGCTGAGATACACTGGAGCAAAGCCGGAAACGGCCAAAGAAACTCAAACTGGCCAGGGTCTGGATGAATACCTTCGAGGTCTAGCCTAGAATCTTCAATGAGCAAGCGTGTGGGAGCAGGAGATGGTGGGTAGAGGTTGTCCATGGCTAGATTAGCCATGGATTATAGAGGTAGGTGGATATTAGGGTTTCAGAGGTTGAGAGGGTTCGAGAGAGACGAGAGGAACCAGAGGCGGTGGATTTGGAGAATGGGGATAGGGTTAGGGTTGTTTGAGAATTAAAATGGTAAGGAGGAAATGTGGTCGTTGATCATTTTGATCAACGGCCTGGATCAAAAGGGAGCCAGGCGGGTAAAAATAAATGGGCCATGGGTCGGGTTAATTAAGAAATTGGGTAGGGAATTTTGGGACTGATTTGGGCTTAAGATTGAGGTTAATTTCTGGCTAAAATTGAAATGCAAAGGGCTAACTCTTAAATAGCCACTTTTCCCATGTTTTAATTTATAAAAATAGCAAAATAATTTCTGAAAATAAATCAAATATGATGAAATGATTAATGATACATAATTATTTAATTAAAAATACTGGAGTCAATTTTGTAAATGTAATTACAATTGAATCTTTAAAGAGGCTAGTATTGCAATTATATGCAATTTAGTTTTAAAAATACAAAATGAATTTGTAAAAACATGCAAAAATCATGTTAGCTATGTTTTGATGTAAATATGAGAATAAAATAAATTGCTCACCAAAATGACAAATTTTGGGAATAATTATTGGATTTTATGGTATAAAAATAGGCAATAAATTGGTTTAAAAATCATCAAATATCAAAACTCATGGGTGTGCTTATATATGCACAAATATGCTATTTTGGAAGTATTTGGGTACGAAAAATACATAGGAAAAATTAGGTATCAACAACTGCCCCTCTTTACCCGGGAAGGATGAAAGAGTTATTGGGTAAAGATATGATGGTCAATTTTGACCGAAAATGGCAATTTGAAAAGAATTTGACCGAGCTATGGTTTTATAGGAATCAGGCCGTACGTAGTTCAGGAACCACTGACGGAACATGCCGATAGAGATTCGGAAGGATGGACACGAAGTTTGGGGGGAGGCAAGAGGTATTTTGAAGCTGATCGAGTGCGAGAATCGGAGCGGGATCGCTCCTGCTTAGACGGCCGTTGCTAGCCAGTGTACCTGCAAATGAGCAATATAGGCGTATATCGTGCATAAACTTAAATGTGATGCAAGTTCCCATTGGACCATGAATGCTGTCTTCGGACGGTTAGGATGACATCCTCAGACCATGATGTCCTGGGCCATGAAATGCAAAATTAAGGGATTCGCAGGCTATGAGATGACGTTCTCGATCCATGATGATGGTGCCTCTGAACCATGATGCCTTTGAATAATGATGTGCAGGATATAAAGTGGGGTCTTCGAGCCATGACATGGTGTTCTCGAGCTATGAGGATGATGCCTCTGAACGATGGTGCCTTCGGACACTTTGGCAATATTTCAGCCCATGAGATGCAAGATTTGGCGGTATTTTAGCCGATGCAAAGAAATGTAAATGGCGATATTTCAAACGACAAAAATTTAAATAAGCAGGCGATGTTCCAGCCGATGGAGAATTTAAATAATAGTCTGGCGATATTTCAGCCGATGCAAAAAGTGTAAATGGTGATATTTCAACCGATAGAGAATTTAAATAAAGTTTGGCAATGTTTCAGCCGATGCAAAAGAATGTAAATGGTGATATTTCAGCCGATCGAAAACATAGGTATAGATGATGGTGGAGATTTAAATATGATCTGGCGATCTTTCAGCCGATGTAGAATTTAAATAAAGTTTGGCGATATTTCAGCCGATACAAAAAATGTAAATGGCAATATTTCAGCCGATTGCAGGACGTAAGTAAGAGGTGGCGATATTTCAGCCATGCAAGAGAAATAAAGTGGTGATATTTTAGCCATGAAAATGGAGACAACGCTTAGTCTCGGAAGGCAGAAAGGTAGCCTTATGCAATACAGGAAATGCAGATGGAGACAACGCTTAGTCTCGAAAGGCAGAAAAGTAGCCTTATGCAATACAGGAAATGCAGATGGAGACAACACTTAGTCTCGGAAGGAAGAAAAATAGCCTTATGCAATGCAGGAAATGCAGATGGAGACAACGCTTAGTCTTGGAAGGTAGAAAGGTAGTCTTATGCAATGCAGGAAATGCAGATGGAGATAATGCTTAGTCTCGGAAGGCAGAAAGGTAGCCTTATGCAATAAGATAAAAGCGGATAGTAAGAATAAAAATTCTTTGCTGATAGGTGATCATGATATTGCGGCTGTTGGGGCCATTGTGTGCGGATAGCAGATGCGAATAGGCGCGAAGATTCGATGCGGTTGCGTAACATGTTTGGTAACTTTGTGACTTGGGTGCCTGCATCCAAAGAAAATGGTGAGTTTTGTAAAGGGGAAAGGTTAGTTCACTCTTTCGTGGCTTCCGTCGTCGTGCATCATTGGGGTAGCGTCGCTAAACAGCAACTATCGTAGTTATGCATGATTTAACAAACATAACGTAAGTAGAAAATAGTTTTGTTTAAATGAACTAACGACTGCGACGTGGTTCAAAGCATTGCAATCTTTCTTGCTCAGGAATTTTGAGGTCCTCCTCAAAATTCTGCCCCAGTTTACTAGGCTGGCAGTTCTGACGGCTGCGCTAAATGACTGAAGAATCAACTTCGGAATTTTGAGGGTCCTTCTCAAGATTCTGCCCCAGTTTACTTAGGTGACATCCCTGGCGATGAGTGGCTGAAGACTAACTTCAGAATTTTGAGGGTCCTCCTCAAAATTCTGTCCCAGTTCCAATAGTAGGGGGAAATGAAATTTTTATTAAATTGTGACCGAACCCATAGGGCTACCTACATATCCCCGCTTAAACGAGAATCAGGTCAAGCGTAGTTAAAATTATATCATAAAGTAATCATAGATGGTTACACATAGTATCGTTTCACTGTATCTGAGTTGATCGGCTTTGGCCAAACTTCTCCGTCCATTTCTGCGAGGATAAGGGCTCCTCCAGTTAGAACTCGGTGAACCATGTACGGACCTTACCAGTTGGGAGAGAATTTCCCCTTGGCTTCCTCTTGATGTGGGAATATTTTCTTCAACACCAGCTGACCCGGTGTAAACTTTCTTGGCTTAACTCTTTTGTTGAAGGCTATGGACATTCTGTTCTGATACAACTGACCGTGGCAAACTACATTAATCCTCTTCCCATCTATAAGGGCTAACTGCTCGTAGCATCCTTTCACCCATTCTGCATCGTCCAACTCCATTTCTTGTATGATTCTCAAGGAAGGAATTTCTACCTCGACGGGGATGACCGCTTCTGTACCATAAACCAGCATGTAGGGAGTTGCTCCGGTCGATGTGCGGATCGTGGTGCGGTATCCCAATAAGGCAAATAATAACTTCTCATGCCATTATTTGTGACTTTCGACCATCTTCCTTAGTATCTTCTTGATATTCTTGTTGGCAGCTTCTACAGCTCCATTCATCTGAGGGTTGTAGGCTGTAGAATTCTTGTGTTTGATCTTGAATGCCTCACACATTGCTTTCATCAAATTACTATTGAGATTGGACCCATTATCAGTGATGATTGATTCCAAAATTCCGAATCGGCAAATAATACGATCACGGACGAAATCTGCCACAACTTTATTAGTCACTGCTTTGTATGATGTTGCTTCAACCCATTTAGTAAAATAATCAATTGCAACAGGATAAACCTGTGCCTGTTTGATGCGGCGGGCTCGATAGGTCCAATGACATCCATCCCCCAGGCAGCAAATGGCTATGGTGAGCTTGTTGCAGTGAGCTCGTTTGGAGGCGCCTTTATCATGTCTGTATGTATCTGACAGCGATGGCATTTGCAACGTACTGGATACAGTCTATTTCCATAGTCATCCAAAAATATCCTGCTCGGAGTATCTTCTTTTCTAAGACAAAACCATTCATGTGCGGCCCGCATGTCCCTGCGTTCACTTCGTCCAATAGTCTGGATGCTTCTTTTGCTTCAACACACCTTAGCAAACCCAAATCAGGAGTCCTTCTGTACAGGATTCCTTCGCTGTGAAAGAAGTTATTGGATAATCTCCAGAGCGTGCGCTTTTGAGCGGCATTGGCAAGTTCTGGGTATTTTCCTGTTGTTAAGTACTCCTTGATGTCGTAGAACCATGGTTTTCCGTCTACTTCTTCTTCAACGGGAGCACAATAAGCTGGCTGATCATAAATCTTTACTGGGATGGGATCAATGAAATTCGAGTCTGGATGCTGGATCATGGATGATAATGTGGCTAATGCATCAGCGAACTCGTTCTGGATCCTAGGGACGTGCTGAAATTATGTCTTTGTGAATCTTTTCCTCAACTCCTGTATGTGATGCAGGTAGGGAAGTATCTTAGAGTTTTTGGTGGCCCATTCTTCTCGAACTTGATGTATGAGCAGGTCTGAGTCCCCGATCATTAGTAACTCTTTAATGTTCATGTCAATGGCCATCTTGAGCCCCAGGATGCAGGCTTCGTATTCGGCCATGTTATTTGTGCAAGGGAACCTGAGCTTGGCGAATACCGGGTAGTGCTGGCCGGTTTATGATACTAGGACTGCTCCTATGGCAATTCCTTTGAAATTTGCGGCTCCGTCGAAAAACAACCTCCAACCATCGTAGGATTCAGCAATATCTTCTCCTACAAAGGACACTTCTTCATCAGGAAAATACGTTTTTAAGGGTTCGTATTCTCCTCCAATAGGGTTCTCGGCAAGGTGATCTGCTATGGTTTGACCTTTGATTACTTTCTGGGTCACGTAAACAATGTCGAATTCACTCAACAAGATTTGCCACTTGGTGAGCTTGCCAGTGGGCATGGGCTTCTGGAAGATATATTTTAACGGGTCCATCCTGGATATGAGATAAGTAGTGTAGGCACAGAAATAATGCCTCAATTTTAGAGCTACCCAAGTCAAAGCATAGCAGGTGCACTCCAGTAGAGAATACCGGGCCTCGTACGGGGTGAACTTCTTAGTGAGATAGTAGATGGCTTGCTCCTTTCTCCCCATTTCATCATGTTGTCCCAGAACACAATCGAATACTCCATCCAAAACCGCAAGATAAAGTAATAGAGGCCTTCCTGGCTCGCGCGGAACCAATACTGGCGGCATTGATAGGTATTCCTTGATTCTGTTGAAGTCTTTCTGACAATAGTCGATCCGTCTAGTAGCAGCGTCTTTCTTCAGCATTTTAAAGATGGGTTCACAAATGACTGTGGACTGGGCTATGAACCGGCTGATATAATTGAGTCTTCCCAAGAAACTTATCATATCCTTCTTGTTCTTTGGCGGTGGAAATTCTTGAATGGCTTTGACCTTTGACGGGTCTAATTCTATCCCTCGATGGCTCACGATGAAACCCGGTAGTTTTCCAGCAGGAACCCCGAATGCACACTTGACGGGATTCAGTTTCAGATTATACCTTCTCAGTCTGTTGAAGAACTTTCTCAGATCTTCCATATGTTTAGTGGCTTTCTTAGATTTGATGATGATGTCATCCACATATACCTCAATCTCCTTGGGTATCATGTCGTGAAAGATAGTAGTCATGGCTCTCATATAGGTGGCGCCACCATTCTTCAACCCAAATGGCATCATTTTGTAACAATACATCCCCCACGGCATGATGAAAGTTGTTTTCTCTGCATCTTCCTCATCCGTCCATATCTGATGATATCCAGCGAAATAATCAACAAAAAACTGCAGCTCATGCTTGGCGCAGTTGTCGATAATAATGTGTATGTTTGGCAAAGGGAAGTCATCTTTGGGACTGGCCCGGTTGAGATCCCGGTAGTCGACACAGAGTTTAACTCCTGTCCTTCTTTGGTACTGGAACGATGTTGGCTAACCATGTTGGATACTCTACCACTTTGAGTACCTTAGCTTTGACTTGCTTAGTAACCTGTTCTTTGATTTTCAAACTCATGTCGGGCTTGAATTTCTTGAGCGTCTGTTTTACTGGCAGACAGGTTGGATCTGTTGGTAGTTTGTGAGCTACAACGGACGTGCTAAGACCCATCATATCATCATACGACCAGGCGAATATGTCCTCATATTCTTTTAAGAATTTCGTATATTCTTTCTTCTCTGATGGCGACAAGTAAACGCTGATGCGAGTTTCTTTGACATTTTTCGTATCTCCCAAATTAATGACCTCAGTTTCTTCCAGGTTGGACTTAGGTCTATTTTCAAAATTCTTAATCTCTCTAACGACCTCTTCAGGTATCTCATCTTCTTCTGAGCCTATGTCCTTTTGTTGCGCTGTTTCGTTGCAAATCACAGTTGTTGGTTCATCGTCAATATAAGTAATAGTAATGCTGTATAAAATAGAGTAAATGATAGAAAAATAATAAGCGAGATATATATGATAAACTGAAATGCTTTGGTTAAATCCATAATTGTTTGAAACATCGGAGCTCTTTTCGAAAAAAAGGACAATGCGGAAAGAAAAATCAACTAGTAAGGTAAGCTAAAAAGATGAGATGCAAGGTGCTTTTGTTTAGACTTGCTACCCCGAAGCCTTCCGGGCCCTGACAATCCTAATTGACCAATTGCTGAGGTGGTCTCCCCTGTTCACAACTTGTATGGAAGGGCCTTCCTCCCCTTCCTCCTCAAAAAGAACACAGCAGTCCATATTATCATTCTCCAGGAACAAATTCTTCATGGCTGCCAACGCTTCATCTTCTTCTGACCCATATATAGTGTCTGCCGGTTGGAAGGTCTGTTCCAGGCTAGGTATCGGAAACTCCAATGGATAATAGGGACCGTGCCATGGTGGCGACCAGTTCTGGAATTCCTCCCAAGTGTAGCCGTACCCTAAGCCTAAGGTAGTTCCATGCTTCTTCAGTTTGATAGGCTTAGTGATCCCCTGAAGGTTTTTACCGAGTCCCTTTCCAGGCTCGTACCCACACCAATTTAGGATACTTTCGATCTTGTTGTCCCATCACTTATCCTTATCTACAACATTGACCCTTTCAATATGGTGGTATGTTTCTCCGCCTATTTTCCTTCTGCCTCCAATCATCGGGATGGTCTGACGACTATATATAGGGTTACTACCATCACCATGAATGATCACCTCTTGGTGGTTCCATTCAAACTTTACCGCCTGATGCAGGGTCGACACTACGGCTCCAGCAGCGTGGATCCAGGTGCATCCCAACAGCAAGTTGTAGGATACCGGGACGTCTATCACTTGGAAGTCGACGTCAAACCATGTTGGTCCCATTTGTAAGCATAGGCTGATTTCTCCAATAGTAGATCTCTGGGATCCATCGAAGGCTTTGACATTGATAGCCCCATCTTTGATCTTGTGCAGGCTTTTTCCTAAGGTTCTGCGAGTTATCAGCGGATAGATGTTGAGGCTTGATCCTCCATCAATCAGGACTCTAGTAATGAAATAATCTTCACATTGCACGGTGATGTGAAGTGCTTTGTTGTGGCTCAAACCTTCTGGCGACAACTCGTCTTTGTGGAAGGTTATTTTATGGATCTCCAACACTTGCCCCGCCATATTCATCATTTCACCCCCGGTTATATTACTGGGCACATAGGCTTCGCTCAGTATCTTCATTAAGGCATTCATGTGAGTGTCTAAACTCTGCAAAAGAGCTAGGATAGAGATCTGTGCTGGTGTTTTGTTAAATTGTTCAGCGACCGAGTACTCCTTAGCCTGTACTTTCCTCCAAAGATCGTCGGGTCCTGTTTCAATAGGCCATCCCGGGGCTTGCTTACTGGACTCAGCTAGGTGCTCTGGAGTGTACACCCTTCCTGTTCTAGTCATTCCTTGTGCGGGAATAGGCACCCTTGGTGGTAACATAGCAACTTCAAAGGGTGCAGGTGCCTTTGGAACTCCAAATTCAACATCGATTGTTCCGGACGCCTTTGTAGAGGGAGGTGCTTCAAATTCTAGAGGTATAGACATATTTACTTTGTCTTCCCTGGAGGGCTGATTCTGCACAACAATTGGGTTAAGGGTAACTGCTGGTGTCTTTTGTTCATCCCCTTCAGAAATCAAACCTATCGACCCTTTAGCATCCCAATCATCCTCGATCTCGATCATATGAATGTCTCCACCTTTGTGGTCAGGCAGGAGGTTATTACGAACATTAGGAGCAGGCTCCTTTTCTACAATGACCTTATTGTCGATCAGGGTCTGAATCTTGTCTTTCAACGAACGACACTCATCAAGGGTGTGTCCCTTCATGCCGGAGTGATACGCAGAGGTCTTGTTGGGGTTGAACCACTGGGAGGGATTTTTTGGAGCTTTCGCTGGGATAGGAGTGACGTAAACAGAAACTTTTAGTCTTTCATATAGCTGGTCAATTGGCTCAGTGATGACTGTGTATTGTCTGGGAGGTTTGCGGTCAAAATTTGGCCTGGGTCTTGGAAGATTTTGACGGGTGATTGGTAGTGAAAGGGTTGAGCATTATAAGCTTGGTAAACGGGTGCTGGTTGAGAGTATCTGGGTGAGGTGAGTTGATATGTGAGAGGTGGAGAGGATTGGTAAACAGGAGGTGGATAGGAGGGTGCGGGTGCTTGGTAATTCGGGATGGGCTGATATGTAAGTGGAGGTGATGGATAAGTGTGTTATTTTGGTGGTGATTTGTCTCCCTGTGCGACCATCACGACACTTACATCCTTATTTTTGGATGTGCCACCAGTCTGCAAAGCCTTATTGGTGGCTTGCAGGCCTTCAAAATTTGTAACCATACCATTCTTAATGCCCTCTTTGATTATTTCTCCAATTTTGATGATATCAGAGAACGAGTTCTGCTGCTAAGTTCCTGATAAAGGAGTCTTTGTCATCAGACTCAAGTGCATTTGAGATTGGTTGGGTGTAGTGGGGTACAGTATCCACATAAATAGGAGTGTATTGGAGATGGTCATTGGTGGTGTTTAGTGGCTCGGGAATAAGTAATGGAGTGTTATTTGGAGTGTGGCATGTGTTGCAGTGAGTGGGTTGTATATGTGGTTGTGGGATATTTTGTGGAGGTGCGGGATTCTGGATGTTGACATCAGGAGCGGTGAGGGAAAATGATAGGTTCGCCAAATTCCGAACCTGATCCAGTTCTTCTCGAAATTTCAACAGCTTTTGCTCCAATTGCGTAGCAGCTTCCTTAGCAACCGGGGTACCCTGAGGAATCTCAATCTCCTTTCTGGCGCTTGTATCTCCCATTTTACCTTTGTTCTTGTTTTGGACAGGACTCGGAAAAGGAGGAGGTGGAGGGCCCTTGGATCTTGTGGAGTATGCTGATGATGCCAGAATGCACGAACTAACCTTTGGGGAGGGGAATAAAAAATAAAAGAAAAACAAAAAGGTAACAAGTTAGTGCGGGTCATGAGGAATAATGTTGCAGTATTTAAACACGTTGTGCGGAAAATATAAATCGCATCCTAGTTTTGGTGCCTCGTTGTGCCCGAGGTAGGCCTAGCGAAAAATAGTTTTGGAGAACTTATAATGCTAAATGCCTCATTTTATTGATAAAAATAAGAGGAATCCAAAACGACGCTAAATGACAGAAAGTAATTGTCACTAGTGCCCATTGGCCTTATTACATCATTAAGGAAAAATAAAGGACTCCTGACTACTTGGTCCCAGAAGGACCTTCCCCAGATTTGGCATCTTTGTCTCCCTCGTGCAGCTGCACCAGCTCGCGCAGTCCTAGTAACAAGTTGGCTCGGGCCAGATGTCCGCCTGTATTTCCCTCAGCGTTTTGGCAATCTTCGATCCTCTTGATGAACTTTCCTTCCAGCTCTACTAGACCCCACTCCAAATCCCCTAGTTGCTTGTTCGCGTTGACAGCCATATCCTTCCACTCATCGATCAACTTCTGATGAGCTTCCTGTATCTTCCGATGCTCATTTTCGCATTCCCAAATTCTTTTGCGTAATTGATTGTACTTAGCTTGCGCTTCAGCCTTTTCGTCGATAAGCCTGTGACCTCGGATGAATCAAGGATGACCCAAACCAGTGTAATTATCTTCCAACCAAGCTGAATAGTGCGGCACATACCCAGCGTGATACCTATATGGCTCGATAGATTCTCTTCCCAAGACGAGTTTGCAATGCCACATGTGCTGAGCGTGACACCTGTGAGGACTATCATCGTCCTGAAAGTCATCCCTGAAGTGACTTATTTTGTCTTCCTTTGGTATGATTTTCTTCCTCCCAGCTTGCCTCATGGCTCGGAGAGGGACATAAGGATAAGTTCCCCTCAGACCAATGAGTATGAGGAATGGTGCATCCCGAGTACGAACAATGAACTCCCTGGTTGGGAACCACTCATACATCCACTGTACCTGTTCTTCCTTTAGATTCTCGAATAGTTCTACCCATCCTCTAGAGTCCTCTGGTCGGGAAAACATGTTAGGCATGAAGTTAATTCGCTTTGGGTGGTGAAAAGCGATATGATCCTTCCAGTCTCTGCGTATAATTTCCTGCCGGTAATCACCTTTCTGAATATGTTCCAAAAGCCAGAGTTGAAGTAACAGATTACAACCTTCAAAGTGTTTGGTCCCTTGCTAACACTTTTCCAAGGCTCGATATATCTCGGCGACAATCATAGGCACTATGCTAAAAGACTACCCGTCAATTCCCTCCATTAAGGTCTTGGTTACCATGGCTAGTCTGGTGTGGATCCTAGCCTTCTTCATAGGAAAAATTATCATCCCCAGAAAATAGAACACGAAGACAAAAAACCTTCTGTGGATATGCCCTAAAGAGGTAAGTGCAAATTCATCGGTGTAGGTGCGGTAGGACTTGCTATGGCCATACCTCTCGTACAAGTAGTCAAATGTTATTTAGGAGTCTTTCAGACAAGTCAAATCTGGGTTTTTCTTGAGTCCCATCATTTTGAGAAAACCCTTACCTTTGTGATTTTCGGTCATAAGCAGACCCAGAGTCTCCGAAGGAACACCAGCTAGACCCCCTAGTTCTTCAAGTAAAGGGGTCATCTCAAGGTCCCCGAAGCGAAATACTGACCGATCACTATCCCAAAACAAAGTTGCAGCCTCTACGATTTTGTTGTTAGGCCGGATTTCCAGAAGTGAAGGTAGATTTCCCAAGTACTTGTGGACAAGAGTCCGGCCACTGGCATGAAAGTCCTCCCACCAGCTTAGCAGCCTTGGGTGAATGTTGGTTACCATACTCAAATCTGGGGAATTCGTGCCTAATTTCCTGCAAAACAAAGAGTTAGACCCTTACCCCACGATACTCGACTATTTAAATCAATAATTAGCATAATAGGCATTTAGTTCTCCAAATAAATGCACAGAACATGGAGGCGTCCGTTTGGGTTTCAGGGAAACCCGATGAACTTTGGACTAGGTTATCTTAATGAGTCATTATGCGGACAACATAACTGACTCGGCTAGGTTTGACCATGATGCATGAACATTTTTAATGGAGTAAGGTTTCTACTTTTGAAGTGCTAGACTGGTACCCTTAAGCATACAACTCAAGAGGGAAAGGCGCAGAACCGTCGACTACGCCGTTGATCGACCGGTTTTACCGCAAATATGCCTTTGCCATATTTAGGGAGTGGTAATATCGGAAGAGCGCAACCACTCATTATAAGCGTTGCTATAGGATTTGTTTTGGCACGAGTGGAGTATGATGTTGAAGATGCAATTTACAAGAATGAAACAGATTGACATGTATTTTCACGTACATAAAATAAATAATTACAATAAATGCTCGAAATTACAACGGCATTGAAATAATAAAGCAGTAAGGAAAGCAGTTAAATGAAAGGAAAGACATGAAGAGCCAAGTTAGTTTTTTATGATGAAATAATTAAAAGGAAAGAAATAAAGGTAATTAAAGAAATAATGATGTCACAAATAACATGTAATGGTAAAAAGCCTAAAGAAATCCCCAGTAGAGTCGCCATGCTGTCGACGCCCCCTCTTTCCTTTATCGCGGACGGGCTTTCCGAAAATTGGGACAACTCTTATTCCCTTGCGAGAATTGGGTTTTGGAATTTTGGAGAGTCGCCACCTAATGATTATAACGCATTAGGACACTTTTAAAGAGAGAAGAAATTGAGAAGAGAGAGCAGAGTTTGGGTAAGGGCTTAGAGATTATCTCGGGGGGAAGGTGTTAGGCACCCCTCAAGATCCACTAGTGTGGTTCCCAGCCATGCTATAATTGGGACTTTAAGAAGGTAGAAGAAACAAAAAAAGTCTGCACATAATAATTACAAATAAGTTTAAAGCTTTAAAAAGGAAGAAAGGGATGGACAGTTTTTAGAAAAAAAGGAATTAATTAAAGGAAACGGAATTAGAAGAAAACATTGTAAGTAAAAGAAAAGAAAAGGGAGTCCTAGGTTTATACATAATATGGATCACATCAATGTAATACCCGGTGTACACTCCTCAGAAGAGGGGTCGCACGTGATATTAGCGTACCGGTCATCATATTCATATTCAACCCTTCCCACCCTGTTAAGGTATTAAAGCGCGTTTAGTCTCGTTTATTTATTGCATGCTAGTACCCGTCCCAACCTACCAGTCCTGGGGTATTAGGACTTCTAATCCTAAAAGGGAAGAAAGGGATGGGGGCCTTTATGAAGTTTAAAGGATAAAATTCTAGTTTCGTCATTCAAAATACCAAATAGGAGGAAGAACAAACGGATAAGCAAGGCTCAAATAAACCCCTTAAATCAGACAAACATATAGTTTAGCATGCCTTGGCAAATAATGATTTGGTCTTAGATTAAAATTAAGCAGCGAGCGGACTGGTTCAACACATATATTTAGACAGAAAGTTTGCATTAGACAACTCAGATACAATTGTCAGAGATTAAGGCATTTAACGTGAGTTGTTTCAAGAAGACACTAATTTTAGAAGATAACTAATGTAGAAGATTTTGGAAAGAAACGACAGGTTGCAGACTTAGAAAAGTGTTTAGAAATGAATTTCAAAAAGGATCAGCGGACCTACCAGTTATAAACACAAAAAAGAGTAGTTGTTAAAAAAAATTCAGAAGAGACAGAACTATCTAAAAAAGAGTGAGCTATAGAACTGATTTAAACAACGAGTTCAGGAATCGAATTGGAAAAAATATGTTTAGGCAGAACATTAGAGAAGCCATTTCAGAAAAAGATATGCAAATTTGAAGAACTCGATTTTTCAGGACAAATGTACATTGATTGAAGAGACTTTTATCAAAAGTAAAGTTTTTGAAAAACGTTACTGAATTAGGTGTTTAAGAACCAGTTAACCAGTTATTACTGCTTTGAACGGGCCAAGCGAGTTTGATGCAAAATCCTATAGGCATGATATCTATATTATCAATTTTCATAACTTGTTAATGAACTCATGAAAAGATGCTTGTTTAATTAATCCTAAAGTTTGCCTAATGAATATGCATATCATGTAGGCATGATATCTATAAATTTGTTTTATTGATATTCTATACTCAGTCCTATTCATGCATATCATATCTTGTTTTAGTCTCGATTACTGCTATTTGACACATCATATCATTGTTCAGGCTAATATCATGACATTTTGAGTCTCTGTGTGTGAGACTGGAGAGTGATGATTGAGTGAGGCCAAGAGCGTGATATTGAGTGGCAGTATGGGATCGGGCTGCACGCCGCAACGAGATATTGAACAAACCTTCGTTGGCTCTGTTATAGCGCTTGGGCTAATGAGAGAAGCCCCTCCGGAGTCTTGACACCCCTAGTGAGCGCAGTTGATGATATTGAGGGATGGATCTTCCCTAGACATGGATCTTGTCCGAGGAATTTAGATTTGGAGATGGATCTTCTCCATAGGCTGGAATGGCTTTCCTCAGTACTGGATCACTATTGTCAGTGATGTGTATATATTCCGAGATGGATCATACCTGGGCTTTGTGAGCCATGTACAGTAACGAGTGGTTGTGAGTTTGTTATTGATATTATCTGGAGATGAATCTTCTCTGCAGGTTAGAATAGCCTTTAGTACTAAGTGATTGCTGCCAGAGATGTATATATTCCAGGATGAATCTTCCCTGGGCCGTATGAGCCATATATAGTATTGAGTGGACGAGCATTTGAAGTTGTGGGCACATGAGGCACTCAACATGGTGCATTTCATACAGCATGTGCATTGACATGTAGATGTAGCAGAGTTATACTCCTTTACCTTGTCCATACTTGCTTGTTTTACTGTTCGAGCTATTTATTTAACTGAGCATGCCTACGTTTCTGTACATTATTTCGGTTATCCTTGAAGAGGTTGAGTTCGTCACTACCTATCAGTCCAAAGGTTCGTAGACCTTGGCTCTCCATACTTTCCAGTTGTATTTCAGTTGTTCCCTTAGATATTATATGAGACTATGTATTTTTCCTTAGACGCTCATGCACTTAGTGACACCCCGGTTTTGGGCTGGATTGTATTTATTCTTGGAATTTTTTATGTTTTAAATAGTTTTTTAACTGTTAAAAGCTTCCGTGAATGTTTTCAAACTTATTATTATCGGATTGATTGTTGAGCAAGGCTGACCTAGTTTCACGATAGACGCCATCACTGCGGGTCGAGTTTTGGGTCGTGACATGTCAAAATTTTGAAATCCAGTCTTGGAATTTTGTTTCACTACTAGAAATTCGCCTAAAAGCGACCACAAAAAGCAACCAGCGTTGGTTTTTTTTTCGCCAAAAAGCGACCAAACGAACCTGGTAGCTATATTGATGGTCTCTTTTATTTAGGGACCACAGTTGGTCGCTAAACTTTGGTCTCTAAGCTAAATGAACCAAATATTCCAGATATTGACTATAGAGACCAACTTTTGTCGCTTTATTAATTTAATAATATAAATTTGGCGACCAAAGTTGGTCTCTAAATATAAAATACATTATTTATTTATTTATTATTAATCATTAAAAAGCGACCAACTTTGGTCTCTAATCCAAATATTATATTTTAAAATCTGAAAACTAGAGACCAAGGTTGGTCGCTTTTTTATTCAATAATTTATTTATTTTATTAAACTGACGACCAACTTTGGTCCCTAAATCCATGAATTTAATTTATTTTTTAAACTTTAGCGACCAACTTTGGTCGCTATATCACCAGAAATTTTATTTTTTTAATGAAATAGCGACCAAGTTTTGTCGCTTTTTTGTAGAAAGCTGGGTAAACAAAATTACCAGAAATTAATTTTTTAAAATTAAGTAGCAACCAATATTGGTCGCTATTTCCCAGAATTTTTTTTAAAGTGAATAGCGACCAACTGTAGAACAAAGTTAGTCGCTTTTTTGGTATATTTTTGGCATAAACTGCCTGTTTTGACTGCTACACCACCTGCCAGCTTATACCAAATATCCTGAACAGGCNTATTACAAGCTCATTTGAAAACTAGTTCTATTGTCTAGCTTAAAGTATATAAAGTACTCAAGGAGTGTTCTTTTAGCATCTTTGTTCGAAAGTTGGATTGCCTAGGCTGACTCGTTAAGTGGCTGACTGCGTATGAATTTCCCCACAGCAGCTGTGAAGCGAACCTATAAGAAAAATTATATTGAATTAATATTTCAAAATTTATATAAAAGTAA
>MU752404.1:52833-63935 GCA_026770625.1 Nicotiana glauca | reverse complement strand
GGGGTGGGGTGGGGGTGGGGGGTGGGGTGGATATAAAAATTAAAGGGAGATTTTCGGTGATTATTAAGAAAGAGAGAAAAAAGGAACATAATTTTAGATGTAGGAGGAGTTATTGGAAATGGATTGTAATTGACAAGCTAAAATTAAGGGATCTTGAATTTTTTCATTTTAATAGTTTTTTATAGGCGAAAGAGATAATACATAAAGTACCCATCAAACTTGTCCGAAAAAATCATTTACACACCTAAACTTTACGGGCGATCTTTTACCCCACTATTCTAAACTTAAGTGAATTTAATACCCCCCTTAAAAAACTGAACCAAGTCTTGTGGTGACTGTGTTTACACGCGCCATAAAGTTCCCTATTTTCAGTTTTTCCATTTTATTTTTAAATTTTAGTTTTTAAAAAACGAAAATATTATGTTAAAAAATAAAAAAACAAAAAAAATTTGTTTTTACAAATTTGTTTTCCCAGTTTTTACAAAACAATTTTTTTTAAAAAAACTAAAAAAATAAAAAATATATATTTTTAAAAAACGAAAATATTTTGTTGAAAATAATTTTTTCAGTTTTTAAAAAACAAAAATATTTTGTTAAAAAATAATTTTTTTTTTTTTGTTTTTAGAAAAAAAATCAGTTTATACAAAAAGAAAATCTTTAAAAACTGAAAAAAATAACATTTTTCAAAAACAAAAATACTTTGCTGGAATTTTTTTTTCTTCAGTTTAAAAAAAAAAAATTGTTAAAAAAACTATTTTTTTAAGTTTTTACAATTTTTTTTGCAAAATCTTTTCAGTATCTACTCAGTTTAAAAACTGAAAAAATTGTATCTACTCAGTTTAGATACTGAAAAAATTTTGCATAACAAATTGTAAAAACTTAAAAAAATGATTTTTTAACAAATTTTTTTTTGTAAAATCTGAAAAAATAGTAAAAATGAAAAAAAATAGTTTTAACAAAATATTTTTGTTTTTTAAAAACTAAAAAAAATATTTCCAACAAAATATTTTCGTTTTTGGAAAATGATTTTTTCCTTCAGTTATTCAATTTTTTAAAGATTTTCTTTTTGTAAAAACTGGAAAAATAAATTTTGTAAAAACAGAAAAAAATTGTTTTTTAACATAATAGTTTCATGTTAAAAAAGAAAAAATGAAAAAGAAAGGAGAAAAAAACAATATTAAGTTAATTAGTTATAATATCCTATTAGGAAGTGACACCTGGACCACTAAATTAGTTTAAGTTTTTTTTTTTTGCCTTCATGCGCAGCTACAACATGAACTACACGTTTTGCGCAGGGGGAGAGGGTATTAAATTCGCTTAAGTTTAAAATAGTGGGGTAAAAGATCGCCCGTAAAGTTTAGGTGTGTAAATAGTTTTTTCGGACAAGTTTGATGGGTAATTTATGTATTATCTCTAGGCGAAATGGCTTCCTGGCCACTCAAATTTGCAGCCGATTTTAAAGCCGATACACGAACTTTGAATTTTCCCATTTGAACACTCAAACTTGACAAAACGAGTACTAATAAACACATCCACCAGAGCGTGTATATCAATTGCGCTGACGTGTATATCAATTGCGCTGACATGTACCACACATCATGCTAAGCTATTTATGGCTTGCCATGTGTCATTTGTAGGTCCTATTTTTAAATATAAAATCAGAAAAGAAAGTTACAAATACAAAAAAGAAAAAATGCCTAAAACATACACTTTACCCAACCACCCCCTTCTTCTTCGTTCACCATCCTTCCTTCCTTTATTCAATTTTTTTTTTCTCTTTCTCTTTTTTCATATTTTTTCTTTTACTCTGGTTTTACTTGAAGGCCGACCTACCTTAGCCAGAAATTTTCATGGCCAGCACCAAGCCCACTTCTTGCTTCTCCCCCAAAATACCACCACCAAGAACCCTCCAAAAATACCTCAGATCTGGTTTTTCAATCCCAACCCAATTCTAACACCACCATAATCAGCTACAGTTTTCCTTTTAAATTTGATAATACAAAATCAGTGTCTAAATCGATTGTCGGATATGTGTGTTGAAATAAAAAAATTGCCTTAAAGAATTGCATTTGTCAAGCAGAAACTTATTTGAAATTCCGGACAGCTAAAGTAGAGACATTGTCGTTATTTGTCTATCCTCTTTACAGATTTTATAAGCATTGTTTTTTCTCTGTTAATGGAGTTTCTACCTGGGTCAGTGACAACTGTATCAAGATCTCCTCTAAATCAATTCTAGTTCCCAATTACTGCTCAAGATTCCTGTTTGAGGGGGAATTTTGCTCGGAAGACGAAAGAATTGGAGGGGAGGAGAGAGAAGGGAAAGGAAAAGTCTTTTTTATTTAATTTTTTTATTTATATTTTATTCTAATTCTAATTTTTTTAGTAAAAACAATACTATTCACGCGCATTGGCTGCGTGATTTGCACACATTTTAGCCATATCAACTGCAGTGCTTCCACATAGGCATGGTCAACGGTCAAAAGTGTTTATTAATACTCGTTTTGTCAAGTTTGAATGTTCAAATGAGAAAATTCAAAGTTCGTGTATCAGCTTTAAAATCGGCTGCAAGTTTGAGTGGCCAGGAAGCCATTTCGCCTTTTTTATATAATTTGTAAATATAGATATACAAAATAATTAATAAGGAATCTAAATAAATATGGTAAATAAATTTTTACTATAGTATAACTAGGTAAAATTTAAAAGAAATATCCTCGATACAGTTATTCTTTTCTAGTAAAGCAACTAGTAGAATAGCTTCTAAAGGGTTGATGTTATCACCACAAAAAATCAACGGCGACAAAACGTTGAAAAGATATGGAAATCTTCACCTATTTTGGTGTACACATTAAGGTAAGAGTTACGCCATTACTCCACTCTTCTGTGTCCTCGTGTTTTTTCCAAGTGCATCTCCGACCTTTATCTTATTTTTAGTTTTCAAAATTAGGATTTTTTAATTTTGGGATAACTTACTCCAACTATTTTCTAAATTTTTTTTCCCAAACTTTTTCATGTTCTTCTCTCTCTTCTATATTATATTATTATCTTTCATTTCAATTTTATTTTTTTAATTTCCATTAAACAAATTCCATCTTTTATTTTTATTAACTTGTAATTTCCATTAAAAAAATTCCATAAAACTTTAAATAATATAATTTATAAGCAATTATAGATTAACTAATAATTCAAATAAAAGTGAAATCATTGCGATACAAGATTAATAAAATACATATTACATAACGATAAAATTCTGTCAAAATACTACATAAATATTCAACGAGAAAATTATATATTTTTTGTGTAATTATAACTTATAATAAAATTAACTTATAATTTTACATAAAAATGATAAATGCACGAAAATTTAATTTATCAAAATTATACACCAAAGTTAAGATGTAAAATTAATATTATAAAGAAATTATATAAATATAATTAGATAAATATAAAGAGATAAATTAAAAGATTAAATAATAAAATAATAATAAAAATTAATAAATAGTAATGCGGGAGATGAATAGTGTACTCCATATTTGAGGAAACACTATTCATCCCCATTTTGGGAACAAAAATAAGAAAGGGTTGAAGTTAAATTACCCCAAATATTACTCCCATTATGAAAAATGAGGGTGAGGTTGGAGATGGCCTATAGAGGACTCAGAAAATCTAATACTATCATGGTCGTTGGTGCAGTAGGGTAGGGCAAAATCACAATAAAAATTACAGTACAATAAAAAAAATTTAGATTTGGTTTAAATAATATATTTGTTCTAAGACTAATAATATTATGCTCCAAGTGTCAGTATGCTATAGTAGCGACGCAAAATTTACGGCTATCAGTATAATACCAAAAGTACTTTTGAAAAAAATACTTCTCAAAATAAGTTAATTTTTACAGCTTGGTCAAACGGGCTATTAATCTAATTGCTCATTGCTTGACAAGAAAGTTTAGAAATTACGCTAGTCCTTTATGTTGGAAGTAAGATTCTAGTTTTATTATAAACTTGTTGGTTGCTGATTCAGTTTAATAAATTTTCAATCCTCCAAAAAGACACAAAAACATTCCACTAATCATTACTATAGTTCTTGAGGAAAAACACTAAACTCACTTTCTGCTAGGCTTCCTATCACTTCCAATTTTAAATATTTTTGTTGATTTATGGTGATGATTTCAGATACCACTTTACGTGCTAAAAACTCTTAAGTTCTCTTTAAAAACTTTCTCAATTTCTTTTTTGACCAAATTATAATTCATGTATAATATATGCATAAATATGTATAATCAATAAATAATTTATGTATACTGACTAGAAAAAATAAATATTGAATTTGACCGGTTATTTATATAACAATCCCACATTCGTTAGGCCATTTAGGCTGGTTTGATTTTCGCCAATTGATGGTCATGGTGCAATGCTACAAAGCTAAGCTAGTCTTTATTAAACTCTTAATAGCATTAACCACTACTAGAACCAGCCAAATTGCTCGCGGCAAAATCATGATTATCACTTTGCCCTTAGTTTCATTTTGGTAATTATATAGTACTACTCTACAAGTTTAGACATCTTATGCAAAATTAACCCCATATTTTACAAAGTGTAATGAGTTAAGTAATAAGGACATCAATGTTGGACCTATCAAATTTAATTAAGTTTTAGAACTGTCTCTGCTGCTAATGGAAGCCGCCACTAATACTTGCATTAGAGTAGGGTGTCTACATCGCACACTTTAAGGTGTGTCGATCGCTTCCTTTGAACCGGCGTGAATGCGGATTGCCACTGTCCACACTCAATTACCACAACTATCAAGAGTGGAGAACGTGTAGACTAATTGATAAAGATCCAGCCATTTCCTAGTAAAGTTGACTTCATTTTCAAAGATAAAAATGAAAATGATCGAGTAGAATGGTATATTCTGGGAATAAACTTGTCCACTAAACTGCTAACAACCACAATTCCACTTTTTCCCACCTCAGATCAAGGAGTGGGGCTTTTTTAATTTGTTAGGTCTTAGTAACTTCAACTGATCTTCAGTAGGTTTTTGGGGTTCAAAGGAGACATTTTTCTGTGTGACGTGATTCTTTCCAAATAAATTAACTCTAAAGGTGCACTTTATAGAAAAGTGCACGTTGCTTTTCCTTTTTCCTTGTTATTTTCTCCTTTGGTTAGCTAATTAGGGAAACGCTGAGTTGACAAAACAAGTTTGATAATTTCGTGCTCTTGTCTGAACCTGTGGGCAGATGTACAGTTCGGGGGTATAGGTTCAATTGAATCCTGTAATTTTGACGAAAATTCAGTTAATACGTACAATTACTTTATTTAAAACTCAATAAGCTAAAATCTCGAATCAGAAATTTTAAATTTTATATTCGACTTTCCTTATCATGGTGGCTGCCCAATACCAAGGGCACTAGTCTTCTGTATGAAGATCTCCATATATCTCAAAGTACTTGGTTTCTTTGAAGTGTTTGACTCTCAACAGAACTCAGAGTCTTCCTGTTTCGTATACCTTTATTGAGTCAAACGCATAAGAAACAGAATCGAGCAAGTTGGTGCAACAGCAATTATATTTGTTCTAATTTGGAGGGCCAGAAAAGCTTTTATGTTTTTGCGCGGAATTGCTCCAAAAGTTCAATTCTAGCTACTCTGTGTTTTCTTCCCACAAGATAAAATTAATTATTTTTTTCTATTTTACTTTATAGTAGTAATTGTTCTTAAAGACTACTCATCAATTATAGAGTAAATAAAGGTAAAATTTTATCAAATGACATAAATAAAGACGAAATAGTCAAAAGCTCTCCTAATTAATATATTTTTAAGGGGTGTGTAAAAGAAAAAAACTACATATAATTTCAGATATGGGAAGTACAAGACTTGGCTTTTGAATGATTTGATTACATAGATTTCTTTTTAAAGGTTATAAAGTAGAAAAATTTAATCTTGTCAAATGCAACCCAAGAAGAAGAAGAAGAATGTAATGACCCCAATTCCTCCGTAGGATGTCGTGACGATACCTAGTCTTTACGTCTCCGACAAATAATAATAACTGAACAAATAAAATTAATAAGCTACTGAAAACAACTGAATAAATAGATAAAAAGCTTCTGAAAATAGAATCTCACAATATACATCCTAAAATCGTGGAACTGAGTCATAAGCTCTATAGAGTAATTCTAGAATATCTAATATTATTGTCTGAAAGAAATGCAACAGAAAATCAAACAGGGAAGGTGACTCCGAGGCCTGCGGGCGTGAAGCAGGTATACCTTGAAATCTCCCAAGTAGCAGCTACAACAACCTCTAACTACTGGCAGGAGCAGATGTACCTGGATCTGCAAAATAAGATGTGTAGAAGCGTAGTGTAAGTACACCACAATAATATCCAGTAAATATCAGCCTAACCTCAGTAGAGTAATGATGATGCCAGGTCAAGATACATGCTAGGATAAATAAACAGTATGAAAATGTAATACAGACATGTAAAGAAAATGAAGAACAACCTAAATGAAACCAATATAATAACATGAACTAATACGGAAACCAACAATTTAAATAGCATAAAAAGAAGCAACTAAAGAGTTACAATGATCATGTACGGTCCATAACTGCTAGAACAATTAAGAGTGAAACACAACCGAGATACGCCCTCGTATAATCAAAAATCACAATCGAGATACCGCCTCGTATTCACTTTTCTTAATTTCAATCACAATATTTTCTTATACCGCCGCGTGAGCCTTGCATTTGAAAATAGGTTTTGAAATAGTTTTTCCGAAATAGCTATACGTACTTAGTCCATCTTACGACGCTGCATGGCTTCACGTAGTTCCCCTATAAACAACACACACATAAGTCCCACGTTATACCGCCACATGCACATCAACCTCAAGCCTTATACCGCCGCATGTGCGTCAATATCATATCTTAGTATCACAACTTGCCAACAACAACAATATCAATATTTCTACAACATAGCCCATGATTCCACCACAACGTGTACAAGAATATCAACAACAATGGATGAAAAATACTCAATAAGATAGCTGTTTAACAATACACAATATCATCTCAACGTATTAACGACTTTCACAACTTCAACACCAAATAACTCAACAATGAGAGAAATAATATATAACCACAATACTAGATAAAATTAATAATCACGCCCAACTCTAGTCCTAAAAAGGATAAGCGGTCGCTGCAAATATAATCCGGTCTAAAAGTCCGGAGTCGAATCCCACAGAGAACTAAGGCTTAGTTGTATTTGTTTAATATCATTACGAAGACAAGATTGAAAATAAATAAACATCTGAAAACTAACTATGCTTGAATTGTAAACAATTAAAATAAAGGTCTATGGTAATGGTTTCCCCCGTTGTTGATTTCCTTAGTTGTATGTTTCTTATAGCTTTGACTTAGTTGCCTCTATCAATCATGAACTCTCCAGCTATCATAAATCTCTCTCAAGCAATTATGATAATTTACTAGATGCACTCTCTCAAGCTACGCTAGCTAGATTCGTATTACAGTTCACTTAGATCGACGTGAAGTATCGTTATCTCTAATCCAACATCTAAACCCTCGGTTATGACTCTCGCCTATACTCCAGGAGTGATGTTGTTCAAACAACTACCTAAATATGCACTCTCTCTCAAGCAGATACATAATAAATAGGAACGGCTAATTGAGGATCCTTTCAATTAACCACAATCAAAACGTAGTTGAACAAATAGAGATAAACAACCAATTCAAAACTATATTAATATAACAACCAAATCATCCCCAACGGGTTTCACCAAAATCCTAGAAAACGAATTAGCTATTCATAATAGTAAGTAAAATTACAATACTAAAAATCATAACCAACAATAAAAAATAGAAAGAGGAAGGAAAAACTTGTTGAAGAATTTCCCGCTTTGCTCTCAATGTGTTCTTGCCTCCTTAGGTCTAATTTGTGTCCAAAATATATCTCCCTTTTGTTCTTGTCTGGCCTCCTTTGTTTGATATAGGGTTTAGGGCTTAAAATCCCGTATTTTGCACTTTGGTCCTTGAATTTTTCGCTTCCTGCCGCGGTCCCACCGCGGTTACGCCAGGACCGCGGCCGGACTGGTCCTCTGAATCAGCAGTATTCTGCCGCGGTGTTCTACCCTGATCATACCATAATCGCGGTTTTAACCCTGTTTTGTTTGACATTTGAAAAAACGTAAAACATGAAAGTTGTAGCCCTTTGAGTTAGCTTTCCAACTATATATTGTAGAGTCCAAATGGAGTTCTGAGTAAAAGGTTATGTCTATTTTACTAGACAGTACACAATATGCCTCCTCGAGACTTCGTTCGTACTTAATTATCAAATTTGACCCCCGAACCTAATCACGACTTAATTTCTTGAGCTTTTACTCAGACTTCAAAACTCCAAATCACTTGAATTAATTCCATAACATCTATATAGCTCGAAATCACTCCTACAAGGCATAAAATACACCGTTAGTGCAAAACACTAGTGATTAAAGCGCAAATTCAATTAAAGTACAGTAAATTAGAGTGTAATAAGCGACTAAAATATGCAATTATAGCCTATCATCAATTAACTTTACAATAAAAGAGATAATATTAAACAATGAGTCTCAAATAATGAAAATCAATAAGTCAAGGATAAAATGAACAATTACTTCAAGTAACGAAAATCAATATGGAAAGAGATAACACGAACATTAACTTCAACAATGATAATTAATAGTAAAGACATAACATGTAACCATAAAGGAAGCAATAAGTTCAGCCAAAGCATGAGATCAATTTAGTAAGTAGGTTGTAGAATAAATACTAAACAAGTCAATTAAGGCATTTAAGGATAGTCTACAACAATTAGGGATAAATGACTATGAGAATTTAAAACATAATATGGCATTTTAATTAAAGCTTGGAAATAGTCTATGTAGCCTAAACCGGTCAAATATCACGTACAATCCGTATACACACTCGTCGCCTTGTGTACACGGATTTCACTTAGCACAATTGAATCAAACAATAGCAATCCCAAGGGATAGTTCTCCCACACGAAGTTAAGCAAGACACTTACCTCAACTAGGTCAATTCAACACTCGAAAATAGCTTTTCCCTTAAAATCCATATCCACACAGCTAAAATCTAACCAATATCAACTCAATATCATCAAACAATGCTAGGAAATTCAATTGCAATAGATAAAGTTAAGATCTTTACACTTTTCCTGAAAAGTCAACAAAAGTCAATCAGGGGCCGCTCTGTCAAAACCCGGGTCCAATGGTAGATTCCGTCTATCCATGATCCCACGAATTCATATATATGATTAATTTCAAAATTCGAGTCCAAATCGACTTTCAAAACTTAATTTCTTATTTTTTAAAAACTTAGCAAAGTTTCATAAATTTCTACTTTGATTCACATGATTTTGATGTTAAAATATAAGATATGTTGATGGAATAAGATTGGAAATAGATTATAATCACTTACCCAAGGTTTGTAGGTGAAAATCCCCTCTCCAAATTGCCTCCTACCGAGTCTAGATGTTCAAAAATGTAAGAGTGAGTTAAAAAATCTCGTCTCCCATCCCTTTAACCAGCTGCAGATGTCGTATTCGTGAAATAAGATTCGTATTTGCAAACTCTCGCAATTGTGGACCAGGGCTCACATTTGCAAAGCCTGGCAACCTAAGTCAACATCGCAATTGCGATGGAAGCTTCACAATTGCGAATTGGGGGCATCGGCAAAGCAAACAAACTGTTGCGAACAAGGGTGAAGTCTGGCATTCTTCGCAATTGTGAAGGGGGACATCAAATCCCCCACTGTCGCTTTCGCAATTGCGAACCGAGGTAAAGCTTGGAATTCTTCGTAATTGCGAATGGGGACATCAGATCCCTCATTATCGCTTTCGCAATTGCGATGCTGGTGCTCTCAATTGCGCTACCTGTGCACCAGCAGCACCAACAATACAATTTCAGTACAAAACCATTCTGAAACATGTCTGAAACTCATACGAGCCCTTGGGGCTCCAAACCAAACATCCACACAAGTCTAAAAAATATTATATGAACTCGATCACATGATCAAAACTCAAAAATAATATCTGGAACTACGAATTGAACTCTAAAATGCTTGAATTTCAAAGAATTTTTTTTCAAAACTTCTAAAATTACAACTAAGTGTCTGAATCCTATCAAATCAACTCCAAACGATATCAAATTTTACAGACAAATTCTAAATGCCATAACGGACCTATTCCAAGTCTCAAAAATTAAATTCCGAGCTCGATAGCTAAAAGTCAACCTACAGTCAAACCTTTTAACTTTAAATTGCCAATTTAGGCAAATCAACACAAGTCAAACCACAGACTTCTAAAATCAATTATGGGCATCCAAAATCACGATACGAAGCTATTGGAGCCATAAAAATACAGTTTCGAGGTCGTTTTCAAAAAGGTCAATGTTTGGTCAACATTTTCAAATGTAAACTTCTAAGTAGGGCTGCTTATCGGGCCGATTGGATGGTTACTTACTCTTAATAATTTGGCTTATCGGTTATCGGCTTTTAAATGTAGTAATCCTTTAGCCACCCGATAAGATATCAGGCGGATTGGTATCAGTTTTAGCTCTATCGGATGGTTATCGGACGGTTTATCGGCCTAATTCAATCAAAATAAAATAAATTTTAGTCTCTGTATGTTTAAGTAGGTGGTCGACATACTAAGAGGGACGAAGCAGAAGAGACACCGTGATAGTTAAATCATCTGTCTAAAATCTTATTTATGTTTATGCACATTGGCCTTAGTTCATGTGAAAGATTTCCAATTGGCCATTGTTAAAACAAATGTTCGTCATGCTTTGAATTCTAGGATGCCTTAAAACCCAGGCAAAGTTGATGAAGCAGTGGTGTAATTAGTATTGTTATCATGTTTCAGACATCAAATTCTGTCTTTTGTCACAGTTAGATGACTCCTTTTATTTGGCTTTCTTTTATTCTAACTCACTTTGATAGAGTACCGGAAGAAGAAGAGTTTTTGATTATTTAATATATACACACACACACACACACACACACATATATATATATATATATATATATATATAT
>MU752404.1:0-52770 GCA_026770625.1 Nicotiana glauca | reverse complement strand
TAACCTTCTTTTTTGTTTAGGTTATTCATTTGTTCTAGTTAATCTTTCTAACTATTCTTTTATGCGAAAATCTAAAGATGTGTAGATTTTCATTGCTTCTAAGCTTGAATTCTGAATATTAAACTTACCATCTACTGCTGCCTGCTCTAGCTATGGCGAGGCTCGAAAAGGATATATATATATATATATATATATATATATTCTTAACGGGTTAACGGATTATCCGTTAAGAAAATTAAATAATCTACCCCAAAACTGATAAGCCGTTAATAAAAAAATTCAATCTGTTCCCCGTCCATTAAACCGTTAACCCCATGCCAATAAGCTATTAAGCTTCAGTTTCAGTTCGATTTTTGGTTTCGGTTCGGTTTTGAACATCTCTACTTCTAAGTCAAGAATCAAGGGTTCAAATCAACCCGAAAGTATTTCGGAACGAAACTAATCAAACCCGCAAGTCACAAAAGCATAAACGCTCAAATGTGAAGCAATAAAAAAGGGTAAGGGAGTGTAATTATACAAAACGACCGAACGGGGTCGTTGCAAAGAAAAAGAAGAAGAAAAGTTCCATGGGATAGAATTGAATGTTAATATAGCTTCGTGTTATGGCATTCATAACTTCAAATTATCAGTCTTTTTCCCTTGGAATCCTTTTGACTCATTGATCAACGAAAGTTTTGTTACATAACAAATTAAAGCTAATTAGGTATTCAGACTTGAGTTTTAAACTTTAATATCTTTACTTGTACTTTTCCTCTTTACGGTGATAAGTATTGTCTTCGATGTAATTAACTTAATTCCCCTCTGATTTTTTTCTCAAAAGAATGTTTATTTGTTCTTGTTATGATAATCAATATTCATGTTGTTTTTTCTTGAATCAGAAAAAGTGGTACCAAAATAGCATGTTAAATGTAAACTTTTTAGCTTACTTGTAATGTTCACTAAAGTAGTAGTTTGATCACATCCAATGTATGTACGTGCAAAATAGGTAGTTCATGCGTTTTTGTATTAACTTTGAAAGATCACATAATTTTGTTGAATAACTACTAATTCAGTCTCTGTGATGTATCTTCTACCTTGGACATGAGGTTTATGGTTTTCCAGCTGCCACTTGAGGAAAGGAATAAGCGACTCTTAATTAGTGAGATATCCCAATTGGCCAACTTAATGATGCTAACTTTAGGCTAGTAAAATAGACCCCATGCGCAACTATCAATTAGGTAAAATTCCCTTTTTCGCAATTTGCTTCCTTTTCTTCAAAGAAAAATATGTTGCTAGCTATAAGCCCTACTTACCTACTTTTCTGTGCAAACCAAAATCTTAATTTCAATATGTTAGGATCGAAATAACCGGATATCATGCGAAAGTTAGTAAAGTAAATTTTGAAAGATGATAAATCACCAAAAGAGACACAAACATTTAACGTGATTTGATTAGTTGACCTATAATCTACTATATAAAAAGAAGTACAAAATATCGACAGAACAACCTTGCAAAGAGGCAAACACAAGTGACACACTAATACTTGTCCCGAAAATTTCTCCCCTAAACAAGACTCTCAAACCCCTTAGCTACATTGTGGATGCTACTAAATGAGAAGGAAGGATCCTCAATTATACAAATCCAAGCCTTTTCCTCCAAGAAAAGGGACTAGCCAAATATGAGATATTTATAAGAGAAATTTTCACAAACCACTATTGTTTAGTGGTTATTAGCTAGTTGTAGCTACCATTTACTATATTACTTCCTATAACTATGTTTTCAGTTTTCTTAGAGTCTATTCAATGTATTTAAACTATTGTATTCATGAATACAGTAGCAAAACTCGGCGTGAAACAGGAGATTCCAGCTAGACAATTATTATATTCGTCTGTATTCACGATATGTATTTGTGAATACAGTAACGTAAATAGCGCAAATTGTGGTCTATTCAGCTATTTTTGAACGGAAAGTAAATCAATTAACACAATAGATTCCTAATATAACTCAACTAACTCAATTACATCACCCATAATCAGTATTTGACGCGAAATATGCTTAATATTTTTCAATAGAGCAATCGCCGAGTTCCCTAATCCTTCCCTTTTCTGTTGACATCATTTGTGGGTGTTTCTTTTTCAACCAATAAAATTCGAGATTCATCTATAGTGCAAAAACACATGAATACATACTGCAAATACATTTGAATACATATATACATCTAAATACATAAATTATATTAATTAAAAAATATATGAATACATTCATGGAATACAGCGAGACAGTGAATACAATAAAATACATGGAGATGCATTGGAATATAATGAAAAAAGATAATGAATACAATGAAATACACGGGAATACAACGAGATACATTGAAATACACTTTTAAAAAAAGGTAATAGAATCTTCAATTTGCTCAGCCCAAACTCCGCCGTCTTTGTTCAAGAACAACCCTAATGTCGTCTCGTTGAGAGGGCCACGATCCTGGCTAGAAACGTCATTGTTCCCGTTTCGATCAAGATCCCAGTCCAAAGAGATCTAGGAAGCACAGTAGACCAGTCGAACTTTCCTCTTCTTCTTTGTCTCCTCCGCTACTCAATTTGCAACAAACAGCCATAGACCTCAGTCTATTACAACTTCTAGGTATCCGGAGTTGAGGAAATGATGATTTTGGCTTGGCGTGAGAAGAAAGAGCGGAGATTCGTCGCTTATGGTGGTGGTGGCGGAGAAGCTTTCCAGGAGGAAGAACGATCGGCTGAAGAACTGATGAGAGGGCATCCATGAGTTTTATGGCTTTGAGAGAGAGATGGTGGAGAAAAATCTGAAAAAATGAGAGAGAAAAATAGTACAAAGCGTATTTTATGGCTTAAGGGTAGGAAGTGACTATAAATAGATATTTGACTATAAAAATCAAAATATAGCCATGCAATATAATTTTTTAATAGGGTATCTATTTAAAATAAATAAGGTATCAATTTTTGATATAGGAGGTAAAAGTTCCTGTTTATAATTTTTCTTCTAAAAGATAGAAAACCCAATTAAAATAAATATGTTGCCCTTTCCTTCAAGTCAATGGCGAAGCCACATGCTAATAAGGGCGGTAAGTTGACCACCCTTCGTCGAAAATTGTATTGTGTATATTAGTAAAATATTACGTTTTAGAGGTATATAACACATATTGAACACCCTTTGTTGGAAATTTTTTTCACTTCTTCCAAATTTGAATAACCTTGGAAAAATTCCTAGTTTCGCCACTACTTCAAGTGATAGGAAAATCAAAGATGGTAAGAAAATTAGGATAAATACCCAATACAATAATCTTCCAGTTAATTGCAACTGAAAGTTTTTGGCTTCTTTAGCATTGTTAGATAATGAATGTAGACATAATCTGAATATAGACATAATCTTATGTAATATACATAGCTAGCATAATTATAGGGATTCACAGCAGATTTATAGGATTTCCTTTTTGATTCTTTCCATAGTTAATGCTCTATGTACTTGTATATATATATTGTTACTTCTTGAATACAACACAAGAGATATTTCTCTATTGTCTCTATACTTTACATGGTATCAGAGCCGAGCTTGTAGCTTGCCGGAATTTGTCCGCTGCCTAGCCGGAGTTTGTCTGCTGCCTTATCGGAATTTGTTCACTGCCACGCCGAAATTTCTGCAAACTTTTGAAGTAACAGTTCACGCGCCACTAATAACTTTCTAGCAGAATTTCGTCGGCAAGCACGTGGAGTCAAATTTTTTGTCCAGCTGACTTCGTTGGCCAAACCTGGTTAGACCATTCCTTTTTGCTTCCTTTCTTTGACTAGTTGTTTGATTTGGTAAGTGCTGTTGTTTGGAGAGTTTCCTCTTGGATCATACTACTTCTCTGATTTGTTGGAGCATATTTTTGGGTCTGATTAGTTATCTGAGTAATTGACTGGTGAGAAGCTTGCATAATAGATTATTGATTTCGTATCTACCAGGATCTGTTTGAGTATCTTTTAGTTTCGAGGACCTTTGTTAGTTTAATTAGTTTGTTATTGAAAGAAAAAAATGACGGTAAAGAATAATAATGCAACAATCTTGGTTTCGAATGAGTTTCTAAAATTCCTTCAATATCATAAATCAGTTAAGGAATCTTTTTCAGTTAGTGCCTTTGCTGGGTCAGATAAAACATGTCTTATCACCTCTTCCAATAAATGGGTGTTCGATTCTGGTACTACAAATCACATGACAGGTAATCCAAATATTTTTTTCCAGCTTTCGCTCACATAAAGCACCCTCTCCGGTTACTGTAGCTGATGGATCAACTTGTAGCAGTATTGGATCTGGGACTGTTAAACCAACTTCTCTATTACCCTGTCATCTATATTAAGTCTACCAAACTTGGCCTTTAACTTGATTTCTGTTAGTAAAATTACCAAAGACCTTAATTGTTGTGTTGCATTCTTTCCCGATCATTGTTTGTTTTTACATCTTAAGACAATGCATGTTATTGGTAAAGGATATATATATGGTGATCTCTACATTCTTGATGAATGGGAGCCACAGTCTGTTGCATGCTTTAGTATCGTGTCTCCTTTTGAAGCACATTGTCGACTTGGACATCCCTCTTTGCCTTTGTTAAAGAAGCTCTGTCCACAGTTTCAGAATATTTCATCATTGGATTGTGAGTCATGTCGATTTGCAAAACACCATCTCATCTCGTTAAGTCCAAGGGTTAATAAGCGAGATGAGTCAGCTTTTGAGTTGGTCCATTCTGATGTTTAGGGACTATGTCCGGTTGTTTCTAAAACTGGACATAAGTATTTTGTCACTTTTATAGATGATTTTTCTCGAATGACTTGGATTTACTTTATGAAGAGCCGCTATGAAGCGTTTACTCATTTTCTACCTTTTGTGCTGAAGTCAAAACTCAATTCAATGCTTCAGTACGTACTCTAAGGAGTGATAACGCTAAAGAATATATATCAGAGTTATTTCAGTCCTACATGAGACAACATGGTATATTACATCAGTCTTCATGTGTTGATACACCCTCTCAAAATGGAGTTGCTGAGAGGAAGAATAGGCATCTACTTGAGACAACTCGAGCACTTTTGTTCCAAATGAAGGTTCCCAAACAGTTCTGGGCTGATGTGGTTTCTACGACTTGTTTTCTGATTAATCGCATGCCATCTAGTGTACTCGATGGTAATGTGCCTTATAGTGTTCTTTTTACGAATAAGTCATTATTTTCGGTGAAACCTAAGGTGTTTGGAAGCACATGTTATGTTCGAGATGTTCCACCATCTCTTACCAAGTTGGATCCCAAGGTTGTGAAGTGTGTTTTCCTGGGCTATTCTCGCCTTCAGAAGGGGTATCGATGTTATTTTACTAAGCTTGGCAAATATTTAGTGTCAACTGATGTGATATTTTTAGAGACTACACTATTCTTCTATGCACCTCCCATTTCTACAAACTAGGGAGAGGAAGATGAGTGGCTAGTATATTAGGTTACCCGTACTTTGACAAAACAATCAGATGATACTCTTTGATCTCCCAGTTCTTCTATTAAGCACCAATCGACTATTATGCCTTCAGTACCTGCTCCAACAAGACCTCAAATTTTTCAAGTTTATTCGCGGAGGCGAGAGACAAATGATACATGTCTCGCACCAGTTCCTGCATTATCTGATTCTTCTTT
Organism: Nicotiana glauca; assembly: GCA_026770625.1. Classification (NCBI taxonomy): domain Eukaryota; kingdom Viridiplantae; phylum Streptophyta; class Magnoliopsida; order Solanales; family Solanaceae; genus Nicotiana; species Nicotiana glauca. The sequence goes on along the minus strand of MU752404.1, from coordinate 47,108 downwards.
GTTTGATCCTCCAGATAACCTTGATCTTTCTATTGCTCTTTGCAAAGGTACGCGTACTTGCGAATCAAAATATTTTTCTTGCTAACTTTGTTTCCTATGACCACTTATCCTCTACGTCTAGATCTATGATTGCTTCTCTAGACTCCATCTCCGTACTCAAAACAGTGCATGAGGCTTTGAATCATCCCGGATGGTCTGATGCAATGCTTGAGGAAATACATGCTTTAGAGGACAACCACACATGGGATTTGGTAGATTTACCAAAGGGAAAGAAACCAGTAGGATGAAAGTGGATCTTTATAGTTAAAGTTAATCCCGATGGTTTTGTAGCAAGACCTAAGGCCAGACTTATGGCGAAAGGGTATGCTCGGACTTATGGGGTGAATTATTCTGACACCTTCTCCCTGGTTGTCAAACTCACTTCTGTCCGCTTATTTATTTCTCTAGCAGCATCCGAGAATTGGCCTTTACATCAGTTGGATATAAAGAATGCGTTCCTTGATGGTGATCTTCAGGAGGAAGTGTATATGGAGCAACTACCCGGTTTTGTTGCTCAGGGGGAGTATAAGAAAGTCTGTCATTTGAATAAATCCTTGTATGGCTTGAAGCAGAGTCCACGAGCTTGGTTTGGCAAGTTCAGTGAGGTAGTTCGGGAGTTTGGGTTGAAAATGAGTAAGTGCGATCACTCAGTCTTCTATCGAAAATCAGTAGTTGACACTATTTTCCTTGTTGTATATGTTGATGATATTGTTATCACCGGAAGTGACTATGCTGGGATTTTTTCCCTCAAGTCTTTTCTGCATACTAGGTTTCATACAAAGGACTTTGGGCCAGTTGAAATACTTTTTGGGACTAGAAGTAAATAGAAGCAAGAAGGGAATTCTTTTGTCTCATAGAAAGTATATTCTTGACTTGCTTGCAGAAACTGGAAAGTTGGCAGCTAAACCTTGCAATACTCCAATGGTTCCTAATGTGCATCTTATGAAAGATGATGGTGATCTTTTTAACGATCCAGAGAGATACAAGAGGTTAGTTGGGAAATTAAACTACCTTACTGTGACTCGTCCAGATATTGCTTTTGTAGTAAGTGTTGTTAGCCAGTTCATGTCTGCACCAACAGTCAAACATTGGGCAGCATTGGAACAGATTTTGTGTTACTTGAAAGGGGCTCCTGACTTGGCATATTATATAGCAATCACAATCATACTCGTATTGAGTGTTTTGCATATGCTGACTGGGCTGGATCGAAAATTGATAGAAGATCTACTACAGGTTATTGTGTCTTTGTTGGAGGAAACATAGTATACACAGAAGAGTAAGAAGCAAAGTGTTGTATCTCGATCTAGTGCAGAATCCGAGTATAGAGCTATGTCACAGTCTACATGTGAGATTATGTGGATATATCATCTGTTGACTGAAATTGGGTTAGGGCATCCAATACCAGCAAAACTCTGGTGTGACAATCAAGTTGCCGTCCATATTACGTCAAATCCGGTGTATCATGAAAGAACTAAACATATTGAGGTTGAATGCCATTTTATTCGTGAGAAGATTCAAGAAAACTTGATCTCCACTGGCTACGTGAAGACAGGAGAGCAACCGGCTGATTTGTTCACAAAGGCGTTGAATGGAATTCGAGTTGAGTACCTTTGTAACAAGCTGGATATGATCAATATCTATGCTCCAGTTTGAAGGGGAGTGTTAGATAATGAATGTAGACATAATCTGAATATAGACATAATCTTATGTAATATACATAGCTAGCATAATTATAGGGATTCGCAATAGATTTATAGGATTTCTTTTTTTATTCTTTCCATAGTTAAGGCTCTATGTACTTGTATATATACTTGTTAATTCTTGAATACAACACAAGGGAGATTTTTCTATTGTCTCTATACTTTACAATCTTTCTTTCTTTCTATAATATAACATGTAGGAGTAACTTATAAATACAGATTCAAAATCTGAATTTTATTTGTTCATCAACGGTGTTAAGTCTATACTACAATTATAACTAGATTTATAGTCAAATATTTATACATGTTCCATAAATTTTTTAGTTATATATAAGGTTTGGGCAGAAATTAATGGGTTCATGTGAACCCGCAGACCGTAATAAGCACAGTAGATTCGCCCACTGTTAATGCATAATCTTACTGATCATCAAGTCCCTTTATGAGCTTAGCAAGTTCAATCATTCCACCTAATAAAATATTCATTTTCAAATTTATATAAGCATCTCTTATTATTCTAAATTAAGAATTCTATTCCATATCAAATTTAAAGGTACATACATTTAATATTTGACTAGTCATGTTTTAAATACCTATCTTTTCTTCTTGTAAGTAGTGGAGAATAATATTGGAATTTGGAGGTCAAAAGCTTTCATCGCACAATGCAGATGATTCTCCTCTTGAGAGAACAAATTAAACTAGAATTAAGCCACATTAATTTGATTGACAGAAGAATAGATCTTTGCATCGGTTGATTCTTTTAATCTTAGGTACTATATGTTATTAATTAATTGAATACTTTGTATACTTGTCTCTTTACCACTTCGAAGCACAGTTACACCTCTTTATAACAACATCGCCATATAATAATTATTTTATTATAAAAATCAAGTTTTTTATACCCATAAAAAAAGTACATAGGCCTACTCACAAAGAGCTACAAGACATCCAAAAATATTACTGCTAATAAAATAAAAGTGAACAAAGCCAAACCAATATGATATTCAATAAACCCACTTTTTTTAGAGAAAAAACCTGAATTTGTTGAGGAAGATCAGTGGAACCAATTTTCGTGCTATATATATATATATAGATATAGCATTCCGTTATGTAAATAAGATTGTTATAGAAAGGTTTCCCTGTACCATAAATAACAGGGACAACGACTAGCCATCTCTAACAATTTATAAGCTGCGAATCACGGAGGCTGAGTCAAGATTTCAAGCTTATAGGTTCGGAATTTTAATTTTTTTTAATTTACTGGATTCTACATTAATAATTTATACATATTTAATAAATTTTTAAGACAAATACAAAGTTCGAACCAAAGCTATTAAGTTCGACCGAACCCGCTCTCGATACTCTAGCTTCGCCCCTGGGCGAATGGTGGTAGATGCTCTCAATCTCTATGTAAAATCCTCAATTTTTTGAAAAAGACAAGACAGTTATAAATCATGAACACTGTTTCAAGAATCCACCATGGATGGATCAAATAAAAATATGTCCTCTATTGCCACTTCTCAATCACCTCATGAGTTAACTTTTGGGATAGAATGAGATTGTTTAACCAAATATTGGGATTTCGGTCAAAGCTTTTTAGAAGAACTCGGGTTACTTATAATAAGATAGAAATAAGAGTACTTGAGAAATAATAACTGAATGTAAATTAAATCAATGTATTCCAATAGTATTTCATGCCCTTACAAATGATCAGTCTTCCCTTTTTATAGCTATTTCTAGGTGATCCGTTTTGCTTCTGTCATAATAAGGCCATTATAGACAATTATGGCATTTAACGCTACGTTATAATTGGTAATCATTATAATTCAATACAAATTCTCTAATATTTTCTGTAATTAATGCCTATTAATTAATGTATCCATACCCTCTTTTGCTATCAGGTTTATTCTCTTATCTTGACTTTCAAACATAAAGAGGTCCGAGCATCGAGTCTCTTAAATTTCTGCTTGTGTCTGTTGTAACTCGTGTCTTTTTAACTATTCTTTGCTGATTGTCATTCTTTCACTAGCCTACATGTCGTGACATGTCATTTTTCAATCAATTCTATATATGAACTCAATTTTTTTAATACAGATAGTCCCCACACTTGCCATTTATTCATCAATAGAATATTTGAGAAGTGGATTTTATTAAAGCGGGAATATTTGCCGCCAATAATTCTCCTCTAGAACTAACGCTTCATTTGTCACTTCTATTTAATGCACGTTACACGTGGCATCTTCTGATTGGTTCGGCGACTTTTCAGCGTCTTTTAAGGCTTTTTTACGGCTTCACCAATTACTAAACGACAGTTCTCATCATGACATTTCCATCATTGTACCTTTTTCTTTGACGGTTGCTTCTAAGTATAAATATAATTTTCACCTTTGTCTTTCTCACAAAAAGTTCTTAGAATATTCAATTCTTGTTTCCTTCTTCCTCGTACTATTATGTCTTCGTCAAACCCTAACCCTAGGAGAGTCTGCATCATCGATAACATACCTCTTGCTCCTATTAGAAGCATGAGAGGGGGCAGACTTCGTAATCTAGGGTCTTCATCTGCACGAGGCCCTTCTATACCTTCGACCAGTTCCACTCCACCTTCTAGAACCATATGCTCCCTTTCTCAAAGGTCTTCATCAAGAGGTAAAGAGTCCACTGAGCCTCTCCTGAACCTACCATAGATGTGATTGTTCCCGCTGAACTATCTTTTTGCAATGATAGAGAATCCATTAGAAATCAAATTTCTTCTATGTCTTCATTAGAACGTGTTGATATTTATCCGACTCAGATTACTGAAGGTTTAATTTCTGTAATTCGTAGAGACTATCACTGGAGCCATGATTTCCCCATTATTATTCCCAACACAAACCAAATAATCACTTCTTATTTGATTGGATTTTTCTTTGTATATACATATCCTTTTACCATGAATTTCAAGCCTCCTATCGATCCTATAATCATCGAATTCTGTCGCTTTTTCAATGTCTGTTTAGGACAAATTGGCCCTATTGTATGGAGGGTTGTTGCTTGTTTGAGACATTTGGCCAACATGGCTGGTGTGCCCTTTCTTCCTCCTATTTAATTCACCTTTATTCTCCCAAAATTTTCCGTCAAGGAATTTTTACTACGAGAAGAAAAAGAGTTCTGGTTAGCCCAGAAGATGATAAGGACCGTGGCTGGTACGCCCGGTTTGTTACTGCCCCCACTGTTGGTTTAGTGGGTGAAGGAAATATTACATTCCCTGAGAAATGTAATTTTGCACGTGAGTTTTCTTTTATAACTTTTTTGCGCCCTTTTTTTTTTTTTTAAACTTTTGATGGTTGTCATTTTAATTTTTCTCCCTTTTTTTTAGCAACTATGGGAATTGTTGATGACATTCCTAATTTCCGTAGTTGGGTAGGAAAATTATCATACACTGCTCTGATGGAAGGTAGATCTTGGAAGACCCTTTCACATCGGTTTGGTTGGAAAGTGAAAACCTACGGTAAGAGTTTTTTTTATCCTTTGTAAATTTATTCACTTCCTTTCTCAAGAATTATTTTAATCCTTCTTTTTGTCAGAATTTCCCATTCATGGCATAAGTGTTGAAGCTGTCGTAGCTTCAAGAATTTCTTTGGAAAGGGCCCAAGAGATAATCTCGGGTTCTTCATCGAAAAGGAAAGCTTTCGCTCAACAAGACTCTGAAGAAGAGGAAGAGCGAGATGAGGGCCCTTTGATTAGGAGGTCGCGAGCTAGAAGACTTATCATTTAAGATGATGAAGCATCTCCCCTTGTTCCATTCCTCTTGTCGAGCCTATTGAAACTACCTTGGTGATTTCCGATGATGATACTCCTGTGGCTGCTCGTGATGATACACCAACAGCTTTTTGCCTGCGGCTTTGATAATGAAAGTTTTGACCCAGTTTTTGATGAAGGGCCTCTTGCCTCATTTTTCGTGTCTGCTCCTCTGATACCTTCTTTGCCAGTCGTGACTGCTACCGCCACCGTTCCTCCCCAATCTATTTTGAATGCTTTTATAGTTCCCCCTACAACTGTGATGGGTTCCTCAAGTAGAGGTAAAGCTATGAAGCGAGTTACCATCGAGGTTCCTGCCGATGGTAACCTTTTGAGGAAATCAAGTCGGGTTGATATCTGGTTGAAACCTTTGATTAGTCCAGTTGAGAGAGCCAAGCTTGAGAATTATAACTCTCTGACTTGGATGAACGATATAGTGCAATCTTCTCTAAAGGTATTATTTTTTCAAACTTTACATCATTCTCTTTCATTTAAGGTTTTGACCCCCTTTCGTCCCCTTTTTTTTGTTTGTTTAGATCAATCTATTTGGCACATAGATGATGAAGAGGGTTTCCCACACAGAGCAGTTAATGCACGACTATCAAGTTGAAGCAGACAACTGAATAGAGCAATATGAAAGTCTCCAAATTGACATGGATGTGTTGGAAGAAAGTAAACATACCTTGGAGAAGCAACTGAAGTCTTTAAGCTCAAAATTAGCAGTCGAGAAGGCATGCTCAAGTCAAGATGATAAAGATAAGAATCTCCTTGAAACATCTTTATCCGAGCAGCTTTCCAAAGCCAGTGAAAAAATTAGAGAACTGAAGGCTCTATTGGATAAGAAAGAAGCTTATGTCGGTAAACTTGTACAAACACTTTCTAAGACCCAGGAAGATCTCCGTGAGACTTCCTCCAAGGTTAGATTTTTAGAGAGTTCACTCGCACCTTTGCAAGTTTCTTATGATTCTGCCCTGGCTAAAAATGAAAAGCTTAAACACGAGATTGATCAATGGGAGAGAGATTACAAGATTCTTGATGACAAGACTACGATTGAAGTGAGTTGGGCAATTTTAAACACGTGCCATGATACCTTGATGGAAGTTAGTCAGGAGGGCTTTAATTTGGATGTTGAGATAGCCAAAATAAAAGAGACTATCGAAAAAACTCAGCAAAGCCAAAATTTTCCCTCTCCCATGGTTGATATTCCCGAGCATACTCAAGATGATATGGGTGTGGTGGATGCTCCAACTCCTTCAAGCCATCCCGAACATTCTGCTGCTCCTGGCCATATTTCAGATTCTACTGCAACCCCTTACCGAAAAGTTTATGATGTGTTACTTCTCTTTTTTTTTCTTTGGTGGAATGTGGTTATAACCCTTGGTCCCATTTGAGGGTTTGAAACATCAAGTCTCCAGACTTTTTTCGGGGCATTTTGTATAAGTAACTCTTAGTTTGTGACTAAGCTTATACTTAGTCTAAACTTTTTAATATTAAGAAGTTTTCGTAGTTAGTTTGAACTTCTGTTTTGCTCATTCTTGCCTTTATATTTAAGGACTTGTTGAATAATTTGCACTTTTATTTTCCAAAATGCTTTTTTATTTTTATTTTTTAACTTCATGAATATTTAAATCAATCATGAATTTTATAAAAGAGGGCCATTTTATATTCGACACTTAATGAAGAAGACGTCTCAACTTCATAATGGTGTAAATGTACGACAAAAGAGATAAGAATACACATGTTTCTTGAAATATCTTTGACAAGTTTTTATTTGAACTTTGTCAAGTTTTAAATAACACCTTACATATACTTAAATATCTTCTATAACTTTTTTGTAACTGTTTTCTTTACAAAGATTTCAAAAAATAAAATACAAGATTTTTTATTTATAACCCGTTTCAGTATATTGCCTTTAACCTAATAATGATAAGGTTCTCTTTGGCTCTGGCTCGTAACTTTGTTCTGCATTTGACTTATTCAATGAGTAAATTTTTCAAGCTCGAACTTTGATTATTTCCCAATCTTCTTTGCATGCCTTCTTTATACATATTGCCTATATATATTATATAGTCCCCCAAGTGTTTGAGCTTTGAAGTATGAAGTCTCGAGCACTTGATTACTCCTATTATTTGGTCCTTTTCCTGAAAGGGAATAAAACACACGGGACTCGGAGGTACGATTATAGATGAAGACTGCTTAACTCGTTTCGATTTCTATCAGAATAGTTGTAACCCTAGACCAGGAATTTAATCTATTCCACGTGCCTTGCAGGTCGTGATTCATCATTTAGTACGGGTTAGCTTTTTGCCTATCATCTAAAATCGTTAGTAAAATTTTAACAATTCAAAAATAAAATTTTAAAATGAGGATACCTGACTGTGGGTACTCCTTAGAAATAGTATCTCTTCAGGTGAACGACATTCCATTATGAAGGTAATATTTTGCTGTCCAATGTTTCCAGCTCATATGCTCCTTTTCCTGCTATGCCATGAATCTTGTAAGGCCCTTCCCAAGTTGGACTTAATTTTCCCGCATTAGCCGCTCTTATGGACTGAAATACCTTCTTGAGTACGAAGTCCCCAGTCTTGAAGTATCTTAGGCGAGCTTTTCGATTATAATATCGTTCCATGACTTGTTTTTGTGCTGCCATCCTTATTAATGCAGCTTCCCTTTTTCCTTCAAGTAGATCAAGGTTTAGTCGCATTTCTTCTTCATTGGATTCCTCAGTCCCTTGTGTATATCTCATGCTAGGTTCCCCTATCTCTACTGGGATCAATGTTTCAGCTCCGTATACCAGCGAAAATGGTGTTTCACCCATGCTTGTTTTTGTTGTTGTGCGATATGCCCATAAAACACTAGCTAGCAATTTTGGCCAATTAACTTTGGATACTTCTAATCGTTTTTTCAAATTGTTTATTATGACTTTATTCGTCGATTCAGCTTGTCCATTACCCATCGGATTATAAGGCATTGAGGTAATCCTTTTAATCTGTCAACTTTAAAAAAAATTCGTGATTTGTGCGCCTATAAATTGCGGGCCATTATCACATACGATTTCCTTTGGTACAGAATCGATATATGATATTTCTCCAAATGAAATCTCTGACTTCTTTTTTCGTACCTGTTTAAATGTTCCTGCTTCTACCCATTTAGTAAAGTAATCAGTGAGTATAGGTAGGAATTTTACCTTACCTTTTGCTTGCGGTGGTGGATCCACGATATCTATCCCCCATTTCATAAAAGGCCACGGTGCAATGACCGGATGTAGCAACTCCACAGGTCTATGCATATTGTTACCGTACCTTTGGCACTTATCACATTTAGACATGAAGTTTTCCGCTTCTTCTTCCATTTTGGGACAATAATAGTCTGCTCTAATCATAGTTCTTACTAGTGATCTTCCTCCTGCGTGATTTCCACAATGCCCCTCGTGTATTTCTCTCATCACTTATTCCGTTTGAGAAGGTACGAGGCATCTTTCTAAGGGACCACCAAATATTTTTCGATAAATATTGCCTTGCTTTAAATAGTACCGAGCAACCTTTTTACGAAGCGCGTGAGCCTTTTTCTTGTCTTCAAGGACGGTTCCATAATGCAAAAAGTGACAATCTCGTTCCTCCAATCCCAGGTCAAATTATTAAAATTTACCTCATTTTTGTCATGATCGAGTACTGAATGAAATAAATGAATTACAGAAGTATTTTCATTATTCATCACGACTATCGTAGATGCGAGATTAGCTAAGGCGTCTACCTCGACATTTTCCTCTCTTGGTATCTGCATGACTTTCTTGGAATTATCTAACCAGATAACGTGTGTTCTCTAAGTATTGCTGCATTCGTGCTTCTCTGGCTGTACAAGTCCCCAACATTTGATTAACCACGAGCTGTGAATCGCTTTTGATTACAATCTGATCAATGCCAAGTTCACGTGCCAGTACTAAACCTGCAATCATTGCTTCATACTCTGCCTCATTGTTATTTATAGGATGAAATTTTACGGCTTGTCGAATTATTTCAACCGTAGGTGGTACCAAAACAATTCCTAAACCTGCCCCCTTCACATTAGATAAGCCATCAGTAAATAAGGTCCAAATTCCCGTATTCGACCCATTAAACACTTTTAGTTCCTTTCTAGCTTCTAATTGTATCCCATGGCTAAAATTAGCCAAAAACTCTGCTAACACCTGAGATTTTATGGCGGTTCTAGGTTGATATATGATGTCGTATTCACTCAATTCTATGGACCACTTGGTTAACTTACCTGATAATTCATGTTTGTGTAATATATTACGCAATGGATAAGCAGTTACTACGGATATAGGTTGGCATTGAAAATAAGGCCTTAGTTTTCTAGATACCATGATTAGTGCAAGTGCAAGTTTTTATATTTGAGGATACCGCGTCTCTGCATCTAATAATGACTTGCTAACATAATAAATTGGAGATTATTTACCTTGGTCTTCATGAATTAAAACAACACTTACCGCTACTTCTGAAATGGCTAAATAAATAAATAACCTTTCCTCGACCTTCGGTTTTGCGAGCAACGATAGATTTGACAGGTATGCCTTCATGTTTTTGAGCGCTTGTTGACATTCTTCAGACCATTCGAACTGGTCTTGCTTTTTAATAGCCGAAAAGAATTTAAAACACTTTTCTGATGACCTGGAAATAAATCTCCCCAAGGCTGCAATTCTTCTCGTTAGTCTCTGCACCTCTTTCTTATTTGTAAGTATGTCAGGGATTTTTTCAATGGATTTAATCTGTGCGGAATTTACTTTAATAACACAGTTAGAAACAAAAAAAACCAAAAACTTACCTAATAAAACGCCGAATGCACATTTCTCGGGATTTAGCATCATACTGAATTTTCGTAAGATTTGAAATGTATCATATAAGTGTGATATATGATCTCCTAATTGTTGAGATTTGACAATCATATCATCTATGTAGACTTCCATAGTTTTTCCTAAATGTTCCCGGAACATTTTGGTTACCAATCTTTAATACGTGGTACCAGCATTTTTGAGACCAAAGGGTATTACTTTATAACAGTAAGTTCCCATGTCTGTTATAAATAAAGTTTTTTCTTTATTTAGGGGATCCATTTTGATCTGATTGTACCCTGAATACGCATTTAAATAACTTAAATGTCCTGCAGTAGTATCAATCAATTCATCTATATGTGGTAATGGAAAAGAATCTTTAGGACAAACTTTGGTAAGGTCGGTGTAATTTACACAAACTCGTCATTTGCCATTCTTTTTCGGTACTACTACAGTATATGCTAACCAATTAGGATACTTTACCTCGTGGATATACCCAATTTTTAATAGTTTTTGAACCTCATCTTGAATCACCTAATTTTTGAAAGTCCCCTGCTTTCTCTTCTTTTGTTTGACAGGTGGATACAATAGGTCTTCATTTAACTTGTGAGTCATTACTTCTGAGGGTATTCCTGTCATATCAGAATGGGACCAGGAAAAATAATCCATGTTAGTTTTTAAAAATTCAATCAACTTACCTTTCATGGCGTGGTTTAGGTTGGCCCCAATGTAGACTTTCCTTTCAGGCCATTGTGCAAATAACTCTACAGCCTCCAGTTCTTCAATTGTTGTTTTGATATTTTCATTTTCGTCTGGATCTTGAATGGAATCGGGCCTTGAGTCCACATCTATTCTCCCTTGTTCAATTGAGGTTTGTGCCATGGTATCCTCAACTGGATTCGGTAATTGCTACTTTTCTTCGTTTTTTGTTCTTGAATCTACTACAGAATTGATGCTCCTGGAAGTCTGTTGATCTCCACGGATCTGACGTATTCTCCATGGTGATGGGAATTTAATAACTTGATACAAGGTAGATAGAATAACATCCATCTCATGGATCCACGATCTCCCGAGAATCATATTGTAAGCTATTTCCATCTCTTCCACATGAAACTTCGTATCTTTGACCACCCCTTTTATGAATGTTATAAGTATTACCTCTCCTTTTGTTACAACGCTTGAATTGTTGAAGCCAGACAAAGTATGTGCCTTAGGTACTAGCTTATCTTTAGCTTGCATCTCGCTTAGTACTCTTAGCAGAATAATATTCACGGAACTACCTGGATCAATCAAAACTCGTTTCACATTAGTATCATGTACAAGTAGAGAGATTATCAGTGCATCGTTGTGTGGAGTTAACACCCTGTCTGCATCTGCATCATCAAATGTAATACTTTCTTCCTCCAAAATGTGTCGGACCCGCTTCCCATGGGTAATTGTAACTTTAGAAACTTTATTGGCCGCCATATATGTTACGCCATTGATTTCCTCGCCCCCGCTTATAACATTAACGGTCCTTTTTGGAGAAGGAGGTTTAGGGGGCTTTTGCATGTTCTTCATATATGCTTGCTTACCTTTTTCACTAAATAACTCAGTAATATACCCTTGCTTCAATAGATGGTCGGCTTCTCCTTGTAGCAATCTACAATCTGCTATTTTATGACCATGATCATTGTTAAATTCGCACCAGTGGTCAGGATTACATCTATTAGGATTCGATCTCATTTCTTTTGGCCACCACACCTTATCACCCATGCTTCTTAATACGTCTACTAACTCTGAAGTGCTGGCATTAAAATTGTAACCGCCAAATCTTGCCTTCAAGTTTCTATCATCATCTCGCGCCTCTCGCATGTTTCGATCGTTTACAAACCTCGATCATGAACCTGACTCTCTATTCCTCAATATATGATCATACCTTGAATTGTCCAGCTTTGATCGTGAGTCTTTTCCTGCTGGGCCCATATATGGTTCAAATCTACTTTTACCGGATCTTTTTTCGATTTCTGCACGTCTCGAACTTACCTTTTCCTCTTTTTGGGATCGTGAGATAGTATCTTCTTCTATCCTTAGCTTCGTGTTGTATCTACTGTAAACGTCATTCTAGGTTGTTGCTGGAAATTCAAGCAGATTTTCCTTGAGTCGTCTCATGGCTTCTGAGCTTTTCTTATTCAAATTACTAGCAAAAGCTATAGTTGCCCAGTTATCAGGTACACATGATAACGTCATTCTTTCACGCTGGAATCTATCTACGAACTCTCTAAGAAACTCTGAATCTCCTTGATTGATTTTGAAAATATCTTCCATTCTTTTTTCGACTTTTTGAGCTCCCGAATGCGCTTTAATAAATGAATCTGCAAGCTCAGTAAAAGAATTTATAGAATTTTTGGGTAAGAGAGAATACCATGCCAATGCTCCCGTGGTGAGTGTTTCACCAACTTTCTTGAACAATACTGATTCGATTTATTGTTTGGTTAAATCGTTGCCTTTTACACCAAAAACAAGGATTCAATTCACCAACTTTCTTAACCAATACTGATTCAATTTGCGTGCCCCCGGACTGCGCACGCAAATCGTTGTAACCAAAAGCAAGGTTTCCAAGGCCTCGGAAGTGCGGAAAAAGGGAGAAATACGGTGATGACCCTTTGGGTCGTCACAAAAAGGCAGTCCCTCTGCCTTCTTAAACAGGTTTTTGAGCCCCTGAAATTTCCCCAAAGTTTTCAGCATCTAAATTCCCCCAAAAAAAAGTTTCCTGCAAGTTTTAGCCTTTGAAATTTGAATTCCAAATTCAAATACTCAAATCTGAACTCCTATAGTTCGAAATTTCTTCTTAGATCTTAGCCTCTCAAAAAACCAAAAACAATAGCTGAAAATTTTCAAAAAATACTCTTCTATCAAATTTTCTGAGTTTAATGTCAAGTTTTGGTTGTTAATCCGCATTTCCATTTTAGATAAGGGTAGAAATAGTTGAAATAGTCCTACTGAGTGGTTGCTCGAATAAAGTAGTGTTCCTGGGATTATTTTCGAGTGTGTTAGGATCCTATCAAGTTGATTTTGGTTGTTTTCATTGGTGTTGTTCCTCCTGCATACATTTCTGGGCTTTGTGGCTTCAAATTTTGATCCTGTTGTTGATTTCAACTACTGCTGTTACCTCTCTGCTGTCTAATACTGCTGATCTCCTTTGTTCTTTTATTCACTCAATTCCAGGTACACTTTGAATTCGACCTGATGTAGCTTTGAGGTGAAAATGAAATGAAAATGCTCATACATTTGCTTCCAGATCTGTGCCTATTTGGATCGTTCTGTATCAATAGTTGAATAGATATTAAATGATATGCAATCGTTTAATATAGTTTAACCTTGATTTGTATTTACATAAACCCTAGACTGTATAACTGGACTGAATAACTGGACTGTTTGAGACTCTTGGGCTGATGATTTTTATCTAGTGTTAGCCTTAGCATAGCTTAGCTTGATCTCATGTATTAGTTTATTTTTTTTAATTGAAGACTGTTACAAGTCTGAAGCTGGTTCTGAAACCATAAACATGCATCTGTGATTGATAATAAACGGTCATGAGAAGTTAGCAGGAACATTAGTTTTAGTATGTTTAATTCAGGTGTAGCTGTCATATCCAGTAAAAGTTGAATTCAGAATGAACTACTGATTCGAAGCTGGATTTAAAATGAATTGCTCGTTCATATTAGTGTTAAATCAAACATGTGTTATAGTTCAAGTTCAGAAATAGTTTAGTTGTTCGTTTACAGGTTTAAGTCACACGTAAAAATCCATGGAACGTGTTAATTGAAACTAATTTGGTTTTGAAATCTCAAATTTTTCCTTGGATTTTCATTTATTTGCTGATAAAACAAGGGCTATCTGATGAGAATTAAATTTTGGAATTAAATCAGTCTTCTATTCGAACAGGTGTAAATTAAAATCAACAGTTGAAAATCCATTTGGAAGTCAATATTTGGTTGTGGGCTCATGTTGGCCAAAACCTGGCAGCCTCCTACTTGAATAAAGTTGGGCCTAAAATTTATTGTCTAAATGCCCAATACGAGAATCTGATTATATTTCTACACTCTCGGACTGACTTTGGAGGCCCAAAAGAATGTTGAAGGCTTAAAGTCACATTAGAGTTATAGGATCAATTTTATGACATAGGCTTTGGGCCTTCTAGTTAAGTAGCATGCTTAAATTAAGAGGTTTGCCTCTTGCTCAAGTGTGGACTTGAACTTGAGGTCCAAATTCCATGATCACTCTAAATAATAGCAATTAATAATGTTAATCAATTAGGGCACTTTTAGAGACAATCCATACTATAAAATAATAGTCTCTTTTAGGATGACCTTTAAATAAAACGAGGTGCGCCACGCCAAATAAAACTCATAAATTGTGTGGCACTCTTTAAATATTTATATTAGAATTTGGGACGTGCCATTTAGCGAATTTTCATGGCCTCCTGCAAAGTTAATAGCATATTAGTTGCTTGAGGCGCGTTTCTAACAATTTTACCTTCCTAAATACGGGTGTGCATTTCATGCAACCCAAATCCAAATCCCAAAACGTTGAATAAAATGTGTCGAGGATCTGGGTGCATTTCATATGACGTGATCCAAAAATACATTTTTGATCGGCGTTCACTTTCTTAAAAAATTGAATTGAAAGCGGTGAATGATTCTAAAAATTGCACTATAGGATAACATGCATAAAAATCAGATTTTAGCCATTTATAATAGTTTAAGTGACCGTGCTAGAACCACGGGATCCGGGGTTGCCTAACACCCTCCCTCGGGTCAACAAAATTCCTTATTCAGAATTTCTGGTTCGCTGACTCCAATAGGGAAGTAAAAAATTTTCCTCGATTTGGGATTCATTTTAAAATCGGTGACTTGGGACACCAAAAGCCAAAACTATCCCAAGTGGCGACTCTAAATAAATGAATAATCCCATTTCGAATAATGTCACTTTAAATGGAAAAACTCCCTTATACATTATCCTTCGGGGTAGGTGTGTAAAAAAGGAGGTGTGATAGCTCTGGCGACTCTACTGGGGAAACGAACCCAGAATTTCGATTCAGTGTTCAAGAATTCGAGCTTAGTATAATTTTTATATTTGGCTTTATCTGATTTTCCTACATGTTCCATGCTAAACGTGCTAAATATTTTATCGCTTTGATATTTGCTGAATTGTATATATAAACTGCTATGGATCCCTTCCTCTCTCTGAGTCTTCTACATCATGGAGAAGGGTACACTTCATGTAGCTTCTCTTCTGTTTAGAGTCGTTTCCCATTTAGAACGACGTTCGGATAAGTTGCTAAGCCGGCGGAGCTTCTGTATTCCCGGTACGCTGCCCCTCCCCCCCAGGCTCGAGTTGTCCGCTTGGGTAAGCCAGGTCTAGACCAATAAACCTAGGGTTTATACCTAGAAGAACAAAACCTCATGCCGATACCTAGTAGGAACGTTTGTTTGCATTATGTGCATTTGACTTAGGGGACTCAACACAGGAGTTGGGTCCGTCTAGGACAGGTGACCTGAAATGAAAAGACCATCCTGATGCATCTTAAGTGCTACTTGTGCATTTATTTGCTCGGCTTTGCATGTTGACCGGCTTGTATAAAAGAAAAATTGAGAAAAATAGCAGTGTTACGACTAAGTGAGGGTAACCATTTGTTTTGAAAAATCAATGCCCAAATAGTACCGAAATGCTGTCGAATTTTTGAAAAAATGGAAAAGAAAAATATTTGAAAAATGAAAAGATTGTTGTTCAAAAAATATACATTTGATTTTGGCAAACCTGCCCGAACTACGCTGGTTTGTTTCTCACCGGATATGAGATACGTAGGCAACCCTCATCGGGTCCAACCTCCCTTTTGCAAAAATAGCCAAAAAATGCCAAAATTTTAAATTTTTGTCGCAAATAAGTCGGGTGATGCCATTCTTGTTAAAATAAGCCGAATGTACCCAAAAAGGCGTCGGAAGACTATTTTTGCAAGAACAGCCACCCTGAGTCATTTTAAAATAGTTTGCAGGCACAACCTTAAAATCTTCCTCCTAGAAGTGCTGAAGGGCCGTATTTGCAAAACCAATTCCTTGTTTTTCTAAATAAAGAAAATTTTGCAAAAATAGCCATTTTTCTTTATTTGGTCAAAATAAATCATTAAATCCCATTTGAATAAATATCTAGGATGAATACCACCGACATTGAAACCTTCTTAGTCCTGAGAAGATCCCTTTAAAGCTCCATATGTGGTGGAATGATTTGGGAAAAGGTAGTAGAGAAACCGTGGTCAATATTTTGGGTGGTCTCGTTGATTTGTTGAACATCAAACCAAGAACGGATATTATTGAGGCACTGATACCATTTTGGGACCCAACCCGTAATGTATTCCGGATCTCGGACTTTGAACTTATACCCACACTAGAGAAGATTGCAGGGTACGCGGGTCTCAACGGGAACCTCAAGAGTAGATACCCATTGGCACCGAGGCCGGTAACCCTCCATAGACTCTTGGACTTGTTGAGCATCAATCGGGACATTCAAGATCTGCATCTAGCAGAAGGGTGTTGCACACTGCATTTCTTATATCACTGATATGGCAACCCGAAGGTATTGAAGAACCCAACACTGGTTTGACACATGCGAGGAATAAGGATAAATGGGAGGCCCGGCGGGGATTGGCATTCATGGTAGCTTTTCTGGGGGTCGTGATATGTCCAAGAAAAGACGGTCACGCAGACATTGGCCTGGCAGGAATATTGGATATTGCCATAAAGAAGCCTACTAGCACAGTGGTCCCCTTGATTGTGGCGGAAATGTACCGAGCTTTAACCATGTGCCGAGAGGGTGTAAAATTCTTTCAGGGTTGCAATCTGTTACTACAGCTGTGGATACAAGAACACCTTTGTCATCGCACGGGGCATATGAACTATGGTTTAACCGGGCTGAGTTGTATTGTGGAGTTCGGAACCAGGGTAATGGGTATTGAGTTCCCCGAGGGCACTGAGGCTTGGTTGTCATGCTTGAGATCTTTGACTGCAGATAAAGTTGAATGGGCTTTTGGATGGCTCCCTACTACTGAGACTGTGTACACATCGGCAGAAGTACCTTATATTCTTTTGATGGGTATTCGAAGCATACAGCCTTACGCTCCCTACCGAGTACTGCGGCAACTAGGAAGATTCCAAACTGTTCACAATGACGAAGACATGAGCGGGCAGATCATTGAGTTAAGTCCAAAAGCTACATTTCCAGAAGGAAGAATTTGACAAATATGGAATGAGTGTCAGTTCCTTGAGCCTAAGACTATAGTCCGGGATTTGGCTAAAGGCGAA
The DNA here is from genome assembly GCA_026770625.1 of Nicotiana glauca. NCBI lineage: Eukaryota > Viridiplantae > Streptophyta > Magnoliopsida > Solanales > Solanaceae > Nicotiana > Nicotiana glauca. The sequence continues at coordinate 29,427 of MU752404.1, read as the reverse complement.
GTGGATCCCAAATACTTGACTTGGTTTGGCAAAAGATTTCAAATCCCTGAGAGACCCGCCAAAAGGCCACATGTACAACAATTCACAGATGGGCCCCAGGTGCAGTGGGATTGGCTAGCCAAAGAAAGGGAATGCCGAGCGAGAATAGGGAAGTTGGAGCAACAGGTCCGAGATTTTCAATTTGAAAAGAGTGTGCAAGCCGCAGCCGATGAAGGTGATAAAAAGAAATTATCCTAAGAGAATGAAGCTCTCAAGTCTCAAATTCAACAAATGAAAATAGCTGCCAAAAATCAGGAAAGAAGTCGGTCTGATGAGAGGTTGATAAAAGGGCTGAAGAAGCAAGTCATAGAATGCCAGGAAGAATTGGAGAAATCCGAAGGGAACATAGCAAAACTTCTGGCACAATGGGAAAATAAGACAGAGGAAAGAGCCCAGTTTGTACAACAAATGAAAAGAAATTATGAGGGAACCATTGCTAATATGAAGAGAAAAATGAACGCCCTTGAAGATAAGGCAACCCGGCAGGACAAAGAGTTTCAGGTTGAGATGGAACAATGCTATGGGCTAATCGCTGAGATGGAGAAGGAAATAAAACTGTTACAAGACCATCACTTCCATGACTCCCAGGTGTTAGAGGCTCGTAACCAACAGATAAGCCGACTACTCCAATAAAAGGGCCGGATCACGGAAAGAATCAGAGGCATTGCAAATTATATTGTTATGAAATGTCAAGCCGGTGAACGAATAGGTCGTACCACCTTCTTTGCTTCAGTGATGATATATGTTTGTCAGGTCATGAATGATTTGGAGCAATTACAAAGGGGTCTTGCACGTAGGCCCGCGGCGATGCTGAATGATGCCCCGCGGGCCCCAGGATTTGAAGCTTTGATGTATTCCTAGTTATTGAGTCTGTATTTTGTTATTTCAGAGTCTGTTTTGTAATTTTCTTTTTTAGTAAAAAATATAGTAGTCTAGTATCTTTTGTAATCGGAATTTTTATTAATGAAAAATGAAAAATCCCAAAAATTATGTCCTTATTTTTGCATTTATTTGCAAGAACTACGCTTGGTCTGATTCATGCGGGGTTATTATACATAGGCAATCTCCATAAGATTCGACTGTAACCCCAAGAAAAGAAAAGAAAAAAAATACGAGGGAAGGAAATAAAAGGAAAACAAGAGAGGAAAAGAAACACAAAAGAAGGAAATAAGGAATCGAGAGACCATGCCAAGAGAAAAAGAAAAAGCAGAACATGGAAAACAGAGGGAAAAGAAAATGAGAGAAACAAAAAGAGAAAGAAAAACAAAAGAAAAAGCTGGGATGACGCATGCAACCGTAGCAAATATGTAGATACTCATTTAACTGTATAGGTGCATCACATTCCAATATGTGGTTACCTATCTGTTATTTGTTTCAAACTAATCGTTGTTGCCGCTCATTCCAGCTTAGCTTTTAGAAACGGTGGTTGGTTGTGGTATGCTGGCATCGCATCAATACTTTACCAGATCAAGAGGCAGTGTGAAAATATCTACAGAAATGACTTTGCCCGCAATTCCTATATCTGAAGATAGCCCCATCTCGGGGGTCCCAGCATCTGAGTCTTTCATAGCTGAAGAGAATCGGATACTACATCTCCGACTCATGGAGATGTGGGATGCTTGGACCAATGGAAAAGAACCCCCAAGCACCATCCCTGGATTTCGTGAACTATTTCCTAGATCCGGGGGTGTTTCCAGCATCCCCATTAGCCACCCAAATACTCCGTTGGGACAACCTACTATGACCGCTCATTTCATAGGAACACCTTTTGAGGTTCTCCCCCAGGTGTTCCCATTAGGAACAGCTCCTAACATTTTCACTGCTCCACCATGCTCTGCTACAACACAACCATCACTACCAAAGCATGCTTTCGATCCTTTGGTTTTCACCTTCCAAAACCCTATCTTTCAGGAGGATCCTCCTCAACAACCCACATATACTTACTCTCAGCCACCACCATATGAGCTTACACCAGGGCAAGATAAAACTCCCAAATCCCCAGAACAAGATGAGATGGCGAAAAGAATGAGGAGCCTTAAGTAGAGTTTAAAGAATATGCAAGGCTTGAGTGGGCAAAAAAGTGTTTCTTATACAGATCTGTGCATGTTCCCTCACGTACACTTGCCCTCGGGTTTTAAAAAGCCAAAATTTGAAAAGTATGATGGGCACGGTGATCCCATCTCTCACTTGAAAAATTATTGTAATTAGTTGCGTGGAGCCGGCAGAAAAAAAGAGTTGTTGATGGCTTATTTTGGAGAGAGATTAGTAGGCATTGCCTCAGAATGGTACATGGACCAAGACGTCTCACGATGGCACATTTGGGACGATCTTTCCAGAGATTTTGTAAGGCAGTTTCAATATAACATTGACATCGCACCAAATCGGAATTCTTTGGCAAATTTGAAGAAGAAACCCTCAGAAAGCTTTCAGAGAATATGTTATTAAATGGCGCGAACAGGCATCGAGGGTGAAACCTCCCATGGATGAAGTAGAAATAGTCACTGTCTTCCTCTAGGCTCAAGAAGCAGATTACTTCCAAAATATGATGTCGGCCATGGGCAAGCCTTTTGCAGAGGCAACCAAAATTGGTGAAATCGTAGAAAACTGTTTGAAAACGGGCAGGATTTTGAGTCAATCGGCCATCAGAGCAACCTCCCAAGCCATCCAAGGCGGGTCTAGAGGAATGGCCAAAGGTAAAAAGAAAGAGGAAACAGTTATGGCAGCGTTAGGGGGAAGAATATATCGGGCTCCTAGACCCGTGTTCTCTGAAAGAACCCCTCAACACTATTATCCTCATTCTGATATGGCTTATCCTCCCCCACCTTACGCGGTCATGAATGCTCAACCCTTCGCCCGACCGCAGCCACAGGCCAACATAAATCAACCTCCATTCCAAAGAAACCAGCCTCCTCACAAGAACCACTATGATCCCCGACCCCCGCAGAATAACTTTCGTCCTCGGGAACCACCCATTAGACCAAACTTTACACCAATTGGTGAACCCTATTCCAGTTTGTTCCCGAAGCTGGTTCAAATAAATTTCCTGTAACCCATACCCCAAAACAGGCAAAACCCGAAATCACCATCCTATCAGCGGGGCATCCGATGTGCTTATCACTCAGGGGCTGAGAGGCATAGTAAAGACAATTGTTGGACGTTGAAGAAAGCCGTGGAACATTTGATAGAACAGGGAAAGATAGTGCTGAGGGACGAGGAAGCCCCTAATGTGACCAATAACCCGTTGCTCGCTCACAATAACGGGCAGGTAATTGGGATGATTTGTGAAGACACGGAGTTTGATCTAGCCTTGAAAGCCATAATTGCTATCACCGATGTAGAAAGGAAGCCCAAGGCAACCCCAAAGCAAGAAAAAGGGGAAAAGAAGAATAAAATTGTTAAGACTGAACCCGAGAAGAAGGTTGAAACAAAAGCAGAGACGGTGCCTCCTAAAAATGGAATTCTCTACGTTCCGCGAGGTCGTCGAGAAAAACCACTGGTTGTCAGCGCTCCAAAGTAGTTTGAAGTAAAAAGGGAACGTAAATGTATGTACCAAAAGGAAGTTATGTGGTACGGGGGATAATTAAACCGCCTCGGCTGAATGAGCCAGTGGTTATTGGACGCGTACCATAGAAGCCAATGACATACCTTTCTGCGGTGCTATGGAACTATCAGCAGACAGTGGTTACATACAAAGGCAAAGAAATCTCGAGAGAACTTCCAGGAAAAACTTCTTCTGAGAAATATTCAAATATACAGGAGGTAAACAATGCCACACGAAAGCGCTTTCCATCCAAGAAGCCTGTAGTAGAGGCTTTCTTCCAGAAAATGAAGATGCCTGATAATGAGATAGTGGATCAACTGAGAAAAAATCCTGAACAAATGTCGCTACTATCATTGGTGACGAAATCCTCTAAACATCAGAATATATTAATGAAAACTTTGAATGAGGCGTATGTGCCAGTCAAAACTTCAGTCGAACAGCTCGAAAGAATGGCAGAAAAATTCTTTGCCATAAATCAACTCTCTTTTAGTAAAAATGACTTGCCTCCAGAAGGAGCGGCTCACAACAAAGCCTTACATCTGACTGTCAAGTGTGAAGATTATTATGTCAAGCGAGTCATGGTGGATGGAGGCTCGGGTGTTGATATCTGCCCACTCTCCACACTGCAAATAATGGAAATTGGGACTGAAAGGATTCGTCCCAATAACGTTTGTGTGAGAGTCTTTGATTACATTAAAAGGGATACCACCGGTGAAATTGATCTGATATTAACTATAGGCCCGGTGGATTTTGAGGTAACTTTCCAGGTGTTGGACATGGATACATCTTAAAATTTTCTTCTGGGGAGGCCCTGGATCCATGCTGCAGGAGCCGTACTCTCCACTCTCCACCAAATGGTGAAATTCGAGTATGAAGATCAGGAAAGTGTGGTCCACGAAGAAGACGAGCAGTCCATTTATCAGGACCCATCTATCACATGTTTGGAGGCGAGAGAAGGAAGTGAGCGTATTGATTACCAAGCCTTTGAAATTGTAGTGACGGATCAGTACGAGGAGGGAAATCCGTGCCCCCAGCCCTTCCTGTCTAACGCTTCAATCATGGTGGCTAAAGAGATGATTAGACACGATTTCAAGCTGGGAAAATGATTGGGAAAAGCTCTACAAGGAATATCAGAGTCGGTAACCCTACCCACAGTAGAAAAGTTCTTCGGGATAGGCTTCCACCCTACCCCAGATGATGAAAAATAGGTAGAGGAAAGAAAGAAGGAAGGATGGGTCCTGCCACGACTGTTGCCACATCTTTATGATACTTTTGTCAAACCTAATTATGGCAAAAAAGAAGACGATGAGGTGTTCACGACTGAGGAAATTGAAGATATATGTGGGGCCATGAGACAAATGCTTTATGAGACCCACATGGTTCAGCCAGGGGAGGGTACTAGCACCGCTGAGGTGTTATACATGGGACCAAGCACCAAGCTTCGAAACTGGAAGGCTACGCCATTCACTATCAGGCGAGAGTCCCGGTAGACCTGTCCTGCTACTTTTTTTGCATCCCGAGTTATTTCAGGGTGTAACTCGGATGTTACTTTTAGTTTCTTGTCTTTAAATTCCCGAATGTGAACCCTGTTATCTTCAAAATTCCAAGAAATGAAATCAATATTTCATCGTTCATTTTTCTTTATTCTTTCTGATTTTGCTATTTTTGCTCCTTCATTTCTTCTCTTTAGCTCTAATAATGTAGCTTTAAATAACATGACATGCATGCGGACTTCATGCTTAGATCTCAAAACGCTATCAGATTTTCGAAATAATGAATCAAGAGTCGAAATACAAAGAAGGTAACCTTGAGAAAATAAAACAAAGAATTGGAACAATTAAAGAAAAATTGGTTCGCGGTTTGGAAAGGTCCATACATTACAACAAAAGAGTGTGCTGTACTCAGGGCACATCCGAGCAGATGTACCAACAAAAAATGGCCCGCACTTGCAAAAAAAAGGTGCGTCCCAGGAATTTTGAAGTGGGACAACTCGTGTTAAGACGCATTATCCCTCATCACCAGGAAGCAAAAGGAAAATTTGCTCCCAATTGGAAGAAGTTCATACATCATCCGGCAAATATTGCCGAGATGAGCATTGTATTTGGAAGATATCGAAGGAAATGATCCCGAAACAGCTGTGAATACAGATGCAGTAAAAGGCACTATGTCTAGGCCTCTTGTGGTGTTGGTTTTTGCGCAGTTGAGATAACGAAGGCTTTCTTTCTCGCTATTCAAACACTATCAACCCTTCGCAAACCCACTTGAGCCGGTTACTCTTCTTTGATTACCTTTTTTGGAACCCGACAGTACTATCAAAAGAAAAAAGAAAAAAAGAATAGAAGAAGAAAAGAAAAAGAAAAAAAAGGGGAAAGAAGAAAATAAGAGAAAGGAAAAACAAAAACAAAAACAAAAATTATTTTGCCTGAACTACGTTTGACTTGATTCCGAAAGGATACGTTGGCAGCCTCTCGCTGAGGTTCAGTCATACCAAAACAAAAATTCCAATTCCCCCAAAAGTTGAAACTAGGGCAGGGGATATAATGGTTCGGTCATGAACCCATCAAAATGGTTCCAAAGTTGTATTTTATCTGAAACTCTTTTACCCAAAGACCTTGTCCAAGTCCTTCCGATCAATTGACAAAGGCGGGGAAGTGGAAAACTTCATTGTTGGAATCTTATGCAATTCAAACTGAGAGAAATAAAATGAGAGTCTTATTGGTGAAAACCTTCGGGCACCATAAGGAGATGGTGAGTAGAGAAATTGAAAATGAGAGAGTCCTCTTAGCGAAAACTCGTAAAGAGTGCTATCGGGCGACGGTGAGAAGAGAAATGAGAGAGGTTGATTGGCGAAAACCCGCAAAGGGCGTTGTCGGCCAAAAAGAAGACATCTCACCACTAAAAGAGTCCTGACAAGGTTCCCTGATTTTGAAAGACGGATCAATAGGTTCTCGAGAAGCTGGAGAGTTTGTGTGGGTCGGGCATCCAGTCCAAGAAGCATGTCATGTTCATTTGAAGCCAGCATGCACCCCCAGATAAGTCCTTCTTTTCCCACGAAAGGGACGCCTATCTTTAAACTCAAATGCTTGCCCTTTGTATACTTCTTCCTTGAATCCCTTTCGGTTTAACTCTGATTCCGTGACTATTATGAAGAAAAGGTGGCAGGACTGGTTTTATAGGGTTTCGCCTGGCAAAAGCCAAAGAAAATACCCAGCCTCAGCGGGTGCGTCAGGCCAATCCTGACTGGCCATGGGGGTTGATGCTTTCAAAGCAAAGACATTGGAAAGGAAAGAAAGTCAAAGGAAAAGGTCCTAAGAGCAGAATAAAGTGAAAAGGCTAGAGCCCACATGGGCGAGGCATCATGAAGTCCTAAAGTTGAGTCCTGTGAGTTTGAAAAGAGATTCCCCTCAAGGCCAGCAAGCAGCAAAGTTCTCAACGGAAATTGGGCTGGGACCAAGCAATTGAGATGATCAAGGCCCCAAAACCAACCACCATTTCAAACTAACAAATTGTTCTTTGTTTGAAAGTTAAAACAAGTGTAATTTATAGCAACCATGCAAGAAGCAGGTGCAATCCAAAAGAGAAGAAATGCGCAAGCGCTGAAACAGCTTTTTAACAGGGAATCAATTGAAAAGGAAGTTTCTCCCCAAATTCTTTCATGCGTTTTGCTAAATTAAAAAAAAATAAGAAGAAAGAAAGAAGAAAAAAAAGTAAAAATAAAATTCCCAAAAGAAAAATCATGGTAGCATAGGCCCCATTCCCTAGATATCCCGGCATAACCCGCGGATCTCCCTGGCATAACCCAAGGAGCTTTTTTCTTTCCATCCCAGCATAACCTGCGGATCTCCCTGGCATAACCCAAGGAGCTTTTTCTGTATATCCCGTATAACCCGTGGATGTCCCTGGCATAACCCGAGGAGCCTTTTTCTTTCCATCCCGGCATAACCCGTAGATCTCCCTAGCATAACCCAAGGAGCTTTTTTCTTTCCAATCCCAGCATAACCTGTGGATCTCCCTAGCATAACCCAAGGAGCTTTTTTCTTTCCAATCCCGACATAACCCGTGGATCTCCCTGGCATAACCCAAGGAGCTTTTTTCTTTCCAATCCCGGCATAACCCGTGGATCTCCTTGGCATAACCCAAGGAGCTTTTTTCTTTTCATCCCGGCATAACCCGTGGATCTCCCGGGCATAACCTAATGAGCTTTTTTCTTTCCAAATTCCGGCATAACCCGTGGATCTCCCTGGCATAACCCAAGGAGCTTTTTTTCTTTCCAATCCTGGCATAACCCACAGATTTCCCTGGCATAACCCAAGGAGCTTTTTTCTTTCTAATCCCGGCATAACCCGCAGATCTCCCTGGCATAACCCAAGGAGCTTTTTTCTTTCCAATCCCGGCATAACCCGCGGATCTCCTTGGCATAACCCAAGGAGCCTTTTTATTTTCATCCCGGCATAACCCGTGGATCTCCCTGGCATAACCCAAGGAGCTTTTTTTTCCTTCCCAGTATAACCCGAGGACCTTTTTTCCTTTCCGGCATAACCCGGTCATTTCCCAGCATAACCTGGCTTCATCCACAAGGATATACAATCCTGATTTGATCGCTTAGATATGTGTCACAACTAACTCACGAAATTTTTCTAGTAAAAACTGGGGCAGAAAAATTTCGTTCATTTGTTTGTTTTGGTGTCTTAAGCAAGTCTGACATCGAGGCACAGGGGTTCGAGATGACCTACGGAATGAGTCTCAATCCAGAAAAAAGAAAAGAAGGAAAGAACAAATAGAAATGAACTCAAATGTTAAAAGCAAACAAAGGTGCGGATTGCTCAAAATTCTATTGAAGACATAAGCTCCGTCGGTCCCGTTTTGACCAATGCTGCAGAATGAAACAACACCTACAACTTACGAGCATCAAGATTCAGATCAGGGTCCACGACAAAATCAGCTAAGACTCAAGATCAAGTTTCAAGAGAATTATAGATAGGAATCTTGTAACTCATAGTTGATAGGCATAGCTAGATTAGCTTTGATTTTTCTTTTGGTGTAATAAGGATGTCAGTAAGCAGTAGCAGCAGCAACAACAGTGAAATCACAGCTCTTGGTAGTCCCAACTACCAAACCTTCCAAAACTACACTGACCTGATTCCTTTATAGCCAAGGATATGTAGGCAACCTTTGAAGCAGAGTTCGGTCAGACGGTTTTCAAAATGCTTCTCCTGAAGTGCCGAGCGGGCAAAAATCCCTCATGTTGCTCATTTGTGTTTGCCCGAAAATCCTTCATCTCTCCGAGCAAAGAGGGGCAGCTGTGAGCACGTGATTTTTGCCGCGCTTAAATTACTCCTATAGAATTCACTAAAATTAGAATTTTTCTTTTAGAAATTAACTGCATGATTTTGTGCTTTGTTTACTTTTTGTGTGTATTTTTAGTTGTCATAAAAAATAAAAAGAAAAATTACAAAATAGTATACTTGCATTTAGGACCCAATTCTAGATTTTTAGAGTAATTAACATCATTGAAAATAGGAGAAAATAATTAAAAAATAGTCCTTTATATTGTTTTACTTTTAATTTTTTATTTTTCCTTAAGTTTCCTTTAAACTAGGATTTGTTTAATTTTTGAAAATTAATTAGTTTTAATTTTAGAGCTTATATCAGATCTTAGCTATTTTTATTTTTGTACTTAATAAAATCTGAGAAAAAAAAGAGAAGAGAATAAATAAAAAGCAAAGAAGAAAAGAAAAGAAAACAAATGGAAAAAGAATAAACACCCATTGTTTTTGGGCCACCTTTCAGCCCAATCTTGTCCAGAACCGGACCAAACATGCCCAGCCCAATAGAAATCCCCCGAAACCCGGTCTACCTAGCCCAAACCATACCCGATCCACACCCTTGTCTCTAAAACTCTTGAAACGACGTAGTATGAGAAGGATACTACGTCGTTTTGAATTAATGAATGCCAAATTAAATCCAAGCCATCCATCCACTCTAATCCAACGATCCTGGTTCAATCGCGGATTTTAAATAAAAATGTTAAAAATCCTTCAGAAACTTAAAGACAAAAGTCATCTTCCTCATATCTACTGTCCCTTCCCGTCTTCGCCACCCTCCGCCCTAGACCGCCGCCGAAAATCGCCCCACGGTAGCTGTGAAACTCCAACAGTCTCCAAATTTACACTCCTGAACCTCCTTTCCACCCTCATCTCGAATCCGGCCATGTTTTCCCTCAAATTATTTTCCATCTTCTCGAATATTCAAAAACAGTGTCGCCGCCTCCGTCGTCCACGGCTGCGCCGCCACCCTTTCCCCACCAAATTAATACCATGGCTCTGCCTTCATCTTCCCATTCTATATATGGCCTTAATTCCCTTCAAAATGCACCCAAATGCTTCGAATATTAGATCAAAGTTCCGATTCAAAACCCTAACTTCTCCAAAATTCCCAAAAATCACACCCTATACTCCCCTCACCCTCCTCTTCCTAAATCCACAACTAATACCCTCCAAGCCTCACTGGTCCTCCTTGAATTTTAGATCGAAGTCTGGCCAAGAACCCTAATGTATGCAAATTGGGGATAAAAGGTTTTCGGGCTATAATATCCCTTAATTAGATATTTTCTCATGGAAATACCTAATTAGGGATAATTATAGTCCGAATTTGTCCAAATGGGCCACTGGATTCAGTTGACGTATTTTCATTCTTATTTTTTCTTGTGGTTTTTCCTGTTTTTTTATTCATGATTCATTTCTTTGCTAGTAAAGTTTCTTCTTAGTTTGATTCTTTTATCATGATTTTTTATTTTTTTTTCTAGTCCAGTTTTTGTGTTTATTCACAACTGATTTGGTTCTGATAATGCTTTGATTTGTTTTTAGTATTAATTTTGTTTGATTCTGTTTTTGTTGATCCATGATGTTAGTTTAATTGTGTTTTGAATATGTTTTGACACATGTTTTGTTTCGTTAATTTCAATTTTATTATTTCAGTATTGGATTTAGTTGGTGATTTCTTATTTGTTGCTATTAGTTAATTCTTAATCAATTTAGTTCGTTTGGATATGGCTGAATAACTCAAATCCTTGATTAACTATAGTCAACTTTAGCTAGGGTCAAAGAGGTTGGGGGTTTAGTTAGACTAGTTTTGTAAATTTCAGAGTAATTAAAGGGTAGAATAGGCATTCCTAGGTAGAGACTAATGCCTTAGGTGAAGCTTGAACCTTCTAGGATCTTCTAAAATAGGGTTTTAATCGAAATATCAATAACTTAGGGCAGTAACTTGAGAAACAAGTCAGAAAATGAAGGACTAATTAATAAAAAACTGAAATAAAAGAGGGAAAAAAGGGGTAAATAAAATCTGGAAGCTTCCCCTCATTTTTTACCTATAAAAGCAGTCCCCCTGCCTTCTTAAACAGGTTTTTGAGCCCCTGAAAATTCCCCAAAGTTTTCAGCATTTAAATTCCCCCCCCCCCCCCAAAAAGTTTCCTGCAAGTTTTTAGCCTCTCAAATTTGAATTTCAAATTCAAATACTCAAATCTAAACTCCTATAGTTCGAAATTTCTTCTTAGATCTTAGCCTCTTCAAAAACCCAAAAAAAAAAATAGCTGAAAATTTTCAAAAAATACTCTTCTATCAAATTTTCTGAGTTTAATGTCAAGTTTTGGTTGTTAATCCGCATTTCCAGTTTAGATATGGGTAGAAATAGTTGAAATAGTCCTGCTGAGTGGTTGCTCGAATCCAGTAGTGTTCCTGGGATTATTTTCGAGTATTTTGGATCCTATCAAGTTGATTTTGATTGTTTTCATTGGTGTTGTTCCTCTTGCATACATTCCTGGGCTTTGTGGCTTCAAATTTTGATCTTGTTGTTGATTTCAACTACTGTTGTTGCTTCTATGCTGTCTAACACTGCTGATCTCCTTTGTTCTTTTATTCACTCAATTCCAGGTACACACTTTGAATTCGACCTGATGTAGCTTCGGGGTGAAAATGAAATGAAAATGCTCATACGTTTGCTTCCAGATCTATGCCTGTTTGGATCGTTCTGTATCAATAGTTGAATAAATATTATATGATATACAATCGTTTAATATAGTTTAAATTTGATTTGTATTTACATAAACCCTGGACTGTATAACTGGACTGAATAACTGGACTGTCTGAGACTCCTGGGCTGATGATTTTTATCTAGTGTTAGCCTTAGCATAGCATAGCTTGATCTCATGTATTAGTTCATTTTTTTAATTGAAGACTATTACAAGTCTGAAGCTGGTTCTGAAACCATAAACATGCATCTGTGATTGATAATTGGATATTCAAACGGTCATGAGAAGTTAGCAGGAACATTAGTTTTAGTATGCTTAATTCAGGTGTAGCTGTCATATCCATGTAAAAGTTGAATTCAGAATGAACTACTGATTCGAAGCTGGATTTAAAATGAATTGCTCGTTCATATTAGTGTTAAATCAAACATGCTTTATAGTTCAAGAGTAGAAATAGTTTAGTTGTTCGTTTATAGGTTTAAGTCACACGTAAAAATCCATGGAACGTGTTGATTGAAACTAATTTAGTTTTGAAATCTCAAATTTTTCCTTGGATTGTCATTTATTTGCTAATAAAACAAGGGCTATTTGATGAGAATTAAATTTTGGAATTAAATCAGTTTTCTATTCGAACAGCTGTGAATTAAAATCAACAGTTGGAAATCCATATGGAAGTCAATATTTGGTTGTGGGCTCATGTAGGCCAAAACCTGGTAGCCTCCTACTTGAATAAAGTTGGGCCTAAAATTTATTGTCTAAATGCCCAATACGATAATCTGATCATATTTCTACACTCCCGGACTGACTTTGGAGGCCCAAAAGAATGTTGAAGGCTTAAAGTCACATTAGAGTTATAGGATCAATTTTATGACATAGGCTTTTGGGCCTTCTAGTTAAGTAGCATGCTTGAATTAAGAGGTTTGCCTCTTGCTCAAGTGTGGACTTGAACTTGAGGCCCAAATTCCTTGATCACTTTAAATAATGGCAATTAATAATGTTAATCAATTAGGGCCCTTTTAGAGACAATCTATATTAGAAAACAATAGTCTCTTTTAGGATGACCTTTAAATAAAACGAGGTGCGCCACGCCAAATAAAACTCATAAATTGTGTGGCACCCTTTAAATATTTATATTAAAATACATAGAATTTGGGACGTGCCATTTAGCGAATTTTCATGGCCTCCTGCAAAGTTAATAACACGTTAGTCGCTTCAGGCACGTTTCTAATAATTTTACCTTCCTAAATACGGGTGTGCATTTCATGCAACCCAAATCCAAGTCCCAAAACGTTGAATAAAATGTGTCGAGGATCCGCGTGCATTTCATGTGATATGATCCAAAAATAGTTTTTAATCGGCGTTTACTTTCTTAAAAAATTTAATTGAAAGTGGTGAATAATTCTAAAAATTGCACTATAGGATAACATGTATAAAAAAAATCAGATTTTAGCCATTTATAATAGTTTAAGCGACCGTGCTAGAACCACGGGATCCGGGGGTGCCTAACACCTTCTCTCGGGTCAACAGAATTGCTTATTCAAATTTTTTGATTCGCAGACTCCAATTGAGAAGTCGAAAATTTTTCTCGATTTGGGATTCAAATTAAAACCGGTGACTTGGGACACCAAAAGTCAAACCTATCCCAAGTGGCGACTCTAAATAAATAAATAATCATATTTCGAATAATGTCACTTTAAATGGAAAAACTCCCTTATACATTATCCTTCGGGGTAGATGTGTAAAAAAGGAGGTGTGACTGATTCATTCTCTTATTTTGATTTTCGAACATAAAGATGTCCGAGTATCGAGTCTCTTGAATTTCTGCTCGTGTCTGTTGTAACTCGTACCTTTTTAACTATTCTTTGCTAATTGTCATTCTTTCACCAGCCTAAGTGTCGTGACATGTCATTTTTCAATCAATTCTATAGATGAACTCAATTTTTTCCAATACAGAGATAATATCTCGAATTACATAATCTTGAAAAATAATTAATCATCACTAATTTGATTAGGCCTAGATTCATTTGCTTAACAACTTATTTTCCATCTTTTTTCATTCCCTTCACAGTCTTTGAATTGTTATATGAAATTAACATGTTATATATAGTACAGATAAATGTGTATACATCTTGTGCTATTTTAGTCAAGCATTAAAGCTTAAATTAAGTCTTCACGTATCTTTTCTCTCCATTTTTGTCGAGCCTTTATCAATACCATTTATAATTAAAGGCACAAAAAGAATAGGTGCACATGGCAGTAGCCTCACCTACAATAGGAGTATAAATTTGATTGCATTACTATATATTTATGAACAGAATAAGTGCTGATTCCAGATTTGTGCTAACGTTATTCAAACGCATGCCTCCCTAGTTGGAACTGAAGTTCATATTTTTAGCAGTAAAGGCTTAAAATATAAAGTTTTCCACAACTTAAACATTGCAAAAGCATCTGATTTTTGTATGGCCGACTTGGTTTCTAGAAGTTGAGAACCAAAAGAAAATCTAATGAGAATATATTTCAACAAAAAGAATGGTCGGTTTGAGAAACTTCGTCAAGATGTGAAGGAATAGAGCCGACTTCAAATTCTAAAATTGATAAGATTGAATTTTAAGAATTTATGAATTTAGAATTTAATGTTTGTTAAATTTAGTGTACTTAGTAGTGGGTATCTCTCGTATTAAGGTCATCTCCAACCTTGCTCCCATTTTTTGTCCCCAAAATGAGGATTTTCCCATTTTGGGGACAACTTACTCCAACCATTCCCCCATTTTTTCTCCCAAACTTTTTTATATTCTTCTCTCTCTTTTATATTATATTATTATCTTTCATTTCAATTTCATTTTTTAATTTCCATTAAACAAATTTCATCTTTTATTGTATTAATTTGTAATTTCCATAATTAAAAAATTCCATAAAATTTTATAATATATAATTTGTAAGCAATTATTATAGATTAACTAATAATTCAAATAAAAGTGAAATCATTGCGATACAAGATTAATTAAATACATATTACATAACGATAAAATTCATTCGAAATACTAGATAAATATTCAACTTCAACCTCTAGTATTCTCCCATAAATGATCTATTAATGCATTACGAAGTGCAAAATGAGCATCTTTCTCCTTAATTCTTCTATGTCGAGCTAAAAATTCTTGAAATCGTTGATTTTCATCAACTGCAATTTTAATGAATTTTCATTTAATGTCTTTTCAATCTTCACTTTTCAATTTTAGCAACATCTAATATTTTATATTCGCACCTTTCAATTTTAGCAACATCTAATATTTTATATTTGCACCATTCATTTTTTGAGATAATTATATATTTTTGTACAATTATAACTTATAATAAATTTAACTTATAATTTTACATAAAAATAATAAATGCGCGAAAATTAATTTATCAAAATTATACACCAAAGTTAAGATATAATATTAATATTATAAAAATATTACATAAATATAATTAAGTGTATATAAAGAGATAAAATACAAGATTAAATAATAAAATAATAATAAAATAATAGTAAATAGTAATAGGGGAGATGAATAGTGTACCCCCATATTTGAGGGAACACTATTCATCCCCCATTTTGGGGACAAAAATGGGGGAGGGTTGGAGGATAATTTTCTTCAAAATTGCCCCCATTATGGGGGATGGGGGCAAGGTTGGAGATGCCCTAAGGAGAATAAACTTTTAAAAATAATATACGTATTGTTCAAAAATATGTTTGCGCAACGAACTAAAAACTACAAAAAATTTCAAGTTCGAAAATGATAATCGTTTTAATTATTTTTAGGTAGTAGATCTACTCTGGTAATTTTTTCTTAGGTTTGTTCTATTACTTTCTTCATTTGTGACGACCCAAAGGGTCATCACCTGTTTTCCTTCTCATTCCATGCTTCCGAGACCTTGAAAACCTCATTTTTAGTTGCCTCGATTTGCGTGCGCAGTCCAGGCGCGTAGCCGGAAAGCTTAAATGTAAAATTCTATGAATAATGCTAAAAGTTGGTATTAAAATAAGTAAATTTGACCTTGGTTAATATTTTAGGTAAACGGACCTGGACCCGTGATTTGACGGTCTCGGAGGGTCCGTGAAAAAATATAGGACTCGGGCATATGACCGGAATCGAATTCTGAGGTCCCGAGCCCGAGAAATGAATTTTTAAAAGAAATTATATTTCTGAAATTGTTAAGGAAAATGAAAATGAAAATTGATTAGAACATATTGGTATCGGACCCGTATTTTGGTTCCGGTACTCGGTACAGGTCTTATATGTGTTTTAAGATATTTCTATGAAGTTTGGTTGAAATTGGACGTCGTTTTGACGTGTTTCGGACTTAAAACTCTAAATTTGAAAGTTTATGAAGTTTGATGAAAAAAACTAGTGATTTTGAGGTTTGATTCATTGATTTTGATGTTATTTTGGATATTTGATCGCACGGTTAAGTTCGTAGGATGTTGTTGAGTTAGGATATGGGATTGGTTAGGAGCCCCGAGGGCTCGGGAGTGTTTCGGAGGTGTTCCGGGAGGTTTTAGAACTTAGAAAAGTTGCAGAAAAGTTCGCAACAGGTGCCCAGTCATTTCCTTCTTCGCGATCGCACTCTCTCCCGCGTTCGCGAAGCATCAGAATTTCCTTCATCGCGTTCGCGTACAGTATCTCGTGTTCGCGTAAGCCAAATTTGGGACCCCAGTATTTTCCTCTTCGCGTTCGCATTCAACGGTTCGCGAACGCGTAGCCTTGCAGCTTTCTTCATCGCATTCCCGTGGGCCTTCACCTGTTCGCATAGAACAAATCCTGGACCCCCCAGCTTTTCTCCTTCGCGTTCGCATCCTCTATATCACGAACACGGTGACCTTCCCAGTTACCCTTCGCGAACGTGGTCCTCTTCCTGCGAACGCGAAGGGCAAATTTTGCCCAGTTATACTTAATTTCCAAAATAGTGAAGTCGCGGACCATTCATAAAAAATATCCGATTTTCATCTTCTCCATGGTCCTTACGCATCCATTGAAGCTCTCTCTCATCAAGAACACTTGGGTTAGTAAATTCCAACTTGTTTTCTTCATTTTTCATCATTAATTATTCAATTCCTTAGCTCAATCATGTAGTTTAGCGTGGAAATTAGGGGAAATGGGTACAGTTAGGTTTTTTTATATTTTCTTGATTTAGACCTCGTTTTGGGGTCGAATGTGAAAACAAATTATATAGTCGGCCTCGTGGGTGAATGGGGAATTTGATTTTGGTCCGAACCTCGTGTTTTGACCAAGCGGGCCCGGGGCGATTTTGGAATTTTGGGAAGAAAGCTTGGAAATCTATAATTAGGCATTGGGTTTGATTTGTTTAGCATATATTGATACTATGGAATCATTATCGTATAGATTTGATTGAGTTGGAGCCGAATTCGAGAGGGAAAGCGGTTGTTGTGGATTGATTCGGCCGTGGAAGTTGAGGTAAGTGTTCGGTCTAACCTTAGCTTGAGGGATTAGGAGTCGAGTCATATTTGCTACTTGTTTTGGTGTTGTGTACGACGTATAGGCATGGTGACGAGTATCTATACGTTGGTGTCGAGCATGACCGTGAGTCCTAAATTGCTAAATTATTGTATTCTTAATTGATTCTATGAGAACTTGGTTGAAGGCCTTTGATGCTGAACAAATATTTAGTTATGACTGAGTATTGGTGTTAATTGTGTTAAGTAGAAATTGAATAAGGCTGGTTATAGCTGGATCTCCCTTCCCGGGATAGTTGATTTGATATTCTTGTTCCCTTGCCGGGAAAATATTATATTATCTTGTCCCCTTGCCGGGATTCTCTTTGTGATACTGTGTTGATATTAAAATGGGAACGAGTGGTATGCCTACCACAAATGATATATTTAAATGGGAGCGAGTGGTACGCCTACCACAAATGATATATTGAAATGGGAGCGAGTGGTACGCCTACCACAAATGATATATTGAAATGGGAGCGAGTGGTACGCCTACCACAAATGATATATTGAAATGGGAGCGGGTGGTACGCCTACCACAATTGATATATTGAAATGGGAGCGAGTGGTACGCTTGCTATAAATGATATTAAAATGGGAACGAGTGGTACGCCTACCACAAGTGATATTGAAATGGGAGCGAGTGGTACGCCTACCATGAGATATACGAAATGGGATCGAGTTGCATGCCTACAACATGATGAGCTGAATATGGAAGTTATATTATTTCCTTATTACGTGTTAGAAGCTTAACTGTAGACATTTATCCTGTTATCCCTGATATCTTGTTTCTATCTGTTGCCCCTAAAGCATGTTCCCTTCCCCAGTTTTACTTGTTTATTCCCTGTTGTTTCTTTCGCCATATATTATATAACTGCACTGGTTTATCTGGAGTCTGGTCCTAGCCTCGTCACTACCTCGCCGGGGTTAGTCTAGACACTTACCAGCACGTGGGGTCGGTTGTTCTGATGCTACATTCTGTGCTCTTTTACATAGATCCAGGCGCTGGAGCAGCATTTGAGCAGCAGTATTAGATCGGGAGCGTGCCCTCAGCCCAGAGACACTGAGGTAGCCTTGTAGACGTCCGCAGGGCCGGAGTCTCATCTATCTTTTATTTTCGCCTGTTATCTCATGTATTTCGAGACAAACAGTATACATTTCCTTTCAAACGTTTGTATTTAGTACTCTTAATTTTCATGTTTCCGCAGTTGTTTAATTATTGAACACTTGTTGTTAATTTGGTGAAAATGGCTTAAAATGAAGGAGAATAATATTTGGACGTGGCTTGCCTAGCTTCTACGAATAGATGCCATCACGACTTCCGAGGGTGGGAAATCCGGGTCGTGACAAGTTGGTATCAGAGCACTAGGTTGCATATATCTCACAACTCACGGACAAACTTGGTAGAATCTGAGGGATCGGTATGGAGACATATGTATTTATCCCCCAGAGGCGATAGAGTTAGGAAAAACTTCCCAATTGTTCCTTCTTGTCTTGCGGTTCTGTTTCTCAAATACCGATTGAATTTCTATTCTGTTCTTTTGCAGATGGAGAGAACACGCGCTTCCTCATCTACCGCTCAGCAGTCTGGGCCCTGGGCATTAGCCCCAAAGGCGGAGCCTCAGGTTGAGTTTGAGGAGGAGGTTCCAGCCCCAACAGTTCCGTAGGCCCAGCTCAGGTCCCAGGAGGGTTCATTGCCACCCCAGTTCTTTTGGACGCTCTAGTCCGATTGGTAGGCTTCGTGGAGAGTGTCATTCGAGCGGGTTTGCTTCCAGTAGCACCAGCCACTCCTCAGGTTGGAGGAAGGGTTCAGACTCCTGCTACATGTACTCCGGAGCAAGTAGCTTCCCAGGTTCAGGTTCCAGTGGTTCAGCCAGTCGTGATAGGTAAGCCGGGTATAGTGGCTCAGGACAGGAGTGAGATCACTTTTCGGGAGACGGCCAATGTGGGTCGTAGAGTTGAGATGGTTCTGCACAGGGAGGTGGTCATAGGTCAGATAAGGGGCCCCATCATGCATGCAGATTCAGTGGTACCTCGTCTAGAGGTAGAGGTTCTTTTGGTAGAGGCCATTCTCCTAGGCCCTTTCAGTCAGCTCTCCAGGTCACTCATGGTACTTCAGGTGGCCATTCAGGTCGGCAGGGTCAGTCTCAATTTCCTCAGCTATAGCATTCGCATGGATGCTGTGAGTGTGGTGAGCATGGTCACCTCAGGAGGTCTTGCCCGAGGTTGAGGGGTGCTCAGCCGCAGAAGTCGAGGTCTTGCCACGCTTGTGGTGACCCGAGGCACATTGTCAGATTTTCCCTCGAGCTTTGAGCAGCTTTCAGCATCAGAGTTCTTGTATTAGGATTTAAGCACCAGAGGTTCCACAGCCTGCCTAGCCAGCTAGAGGCAGTGGCAGGGGTGTTAGAGGTAGAGGTATAGGTCATAGAGGTGGAGCTCAGGCCGCCAGAGGTGGAGGCCAGCCAGCAGCCAGGGCAGAGGCTGAGTCTTCAGATGCAGACATTACAAGTACTATTCTGGTTTGTGATAGAAATGCTTCAGTACTATTTGACCCCGAGTCTACGTATTTTTATGTGTCATCTTATTTTGTACAATACCCGGTCATGCCTAGTGATGCATTGATTATTCATGTTTATGTGTCTACACCGGTGGGTGACTCTATCGTGGTCAACCGAGTTCATCGTTTGTGTGTTGTAGTGATTAGGGGTCTGGAGACCCGTGTAGACCTGTTGCTCTTAGATATGGTGGACTTCGATATCATATTCGATATAGATTGGCTATCGCCCTATTACGCTATCTTGGACTGCAATGCCAAGACTGTGACCTTAGCGTTGCCGGGTATGCCTTGTTTAGAGTGGAGAGGCACTCCAGGTTATTCTACCCGTAGTGTCATATCTTATGTGAAGGCTCGGCGTATGGTCGAGAAGGGGTGTTTGGTTTATTTAGCTTATGTTCGGGATTACAGTGCTGAGGTTCTGTCTATAGATTCTGTGCCTATTGTCCGGGAGTGTCCAGATGTTTTCCCTTTAGACCTGCCAGGTATGCCACTCGACAACGACATTGATTTCTGTATTGATCTAACTCCGGGCACCCAGTCCATTTCTACCCCATCGTATCGTATGGCCCCGCCAGAATTGAAAGAGTTAAAGGATCAGTTGTAGGATTTGCTTAAGAAGGGTTTCACTAGACCCAGCGTTTCGCTTTGGGATGCGCCGATGTTGTTTGTGAAGAAAAAGGATAGTTCGATGAGGATGTGCATTGATTATCGGCAATTGAGCAAAGTAACAATAAAGAATAAATATTCGCTGCCGAGGATTTACGATTTGTTCGATCAGATTCAGGGTGTAAAGATATTTTCAAAGATAGACTTGAGATCTGGCTACCATTCAGTTGAGGATTAGGGCATCCGATGGCCCTAAGATAGTTTTCCGCACTCGATTAGGGCATTACGAGTTCTTGGTTATGTCATTTGGTTTGACCAATGCCCCAGCAACATTCATGGAGTTTATGAACCGGGTGTTCAGGCCATATTTGGATATGTTCGTGATAGTCTTTATTGATGATATTTTGGTGTACTCTCGCAGCTAGGAGGAGCACGAGCAGCACCTTAGAGTGGTTCTTCAGACTCTGAGGGATAGTTAGTTATATGCCAAGTTCTCCAAATGCAAGTTCTGGCTGAGTTCAGTAGCATTTCTGGGTGACGTTGTGTCAGCAGAGGGTATTCAGGTGGACCCGAAGAAGATTGAGGCAGTCAAGAACTGGCCTAGACCAGCATCAGCTACAGAGATTCGGAGTTTCTTGGGGTTGGCAGGCTACTACCGCCGGTTTGTGGAGGGTTTTTTGTCTATTGCAGCCTCGATGACCAGGTTGACCCAGAAAGGTACCCAATTCAGATGGTCGGACTAGTGTGAGGCGAGCTTTTAGAAGCTCAAAATAGCTCTGACTACGACACCGGTGTTGGTTTTGCCCACAGGATCAGGTCCTTATGCAGTCTATTGTGATGCTTCCCTTATTGGGCTTGGTGCAGTGTTGATGCAGGGTGGCAAGGTTATTGCCTATGCTTCGAGACAGTTGAAGATTCATGAGAAGAACTATCCAGTGCATGATTTAGAGTTGGCAGCTATTGTTCACGCCTTGAAAATTTGGAGGCACTATTTTTATGGCATGGCCTGTGAGGTGTTCATGACCACAAGAGTCTTCAGTACTTGTTCAAGCAGAAGGTGTTGAATTTGAGGCAGAGGAGGTGGTTGCAGTTGTTGAAAGATTATGATGTCACCATTTTATATCATCCGGGAAAAGCCAATGTGGTGGCCGACGCTTTAAGTAGGAAGTCAACCAATATGGGTAGTCTTGCTTATATTCCAGTCAGTGAGAAGCCGCTTGCTTTGGATGTTTAGGACTTAGTCAATCAGTTCGTAAGACTGGATGTTTCTGAGCCCAGCCGTGTGATGGCTTGCACGGTCGCTCGTTCTTCATTATTGCAGTGTATCCATGATTGGCAGTTTGATGATCCCCATTTGTGTGTCCTAAGAGACACGGTGCAGTGTGGAGGTGCCCGGCAGGTTACCTTAGATGCGGATGGAGTCTTGAGATTGTAGGGGCGAGTTTGCGTGCCCAATATGGATGGGCTTCGGGATTTGATTTTAGAAGAGGCCCATAGCTCCCGGTACTCTATTCATCCAGGCACCGCAAAGATATATCAGGATTTGTGGCAGAATTATTGGTGGCGTAGGATGAAGAAGGATATTGTTGTATATGTGACTCGGTGTTTGAATTGTCAGCAGGTTAAGTACGAGCATCAGAGGACTGGTGGTTTGTTTCAAAAGGACTGAGCTTCCCGAGTGGAAGTGGGAGAGGATCACTATGTACTTCGTTACCGGACTTCTATTGACGCGAAAGAAGTTCGATGCAGTTTGGATCATTGTGGATAGGCTGACCAAGTCAGCGCATTTCATTCCTGTGGCAGTCTCCTATTCATCCGAGAGATTAGTTGAGATTTATATCCGGGAGATTGTTCGCCTTCATGGTGTGCTGGCATCTATCATTTTGGACCAGGGTATGCAGTTTACCTCGCGCTTCTGGAGAGAAGTTCAGCGAGAGTTGGCACACGGGTTGAGTTGAGCACAGTATTTCATCCCCAGACGGACGGTCAGTCCGAGCGGTCTATTCAGATTTTGGAGGATATACTTCGAGCTTGTGTTATTAACTTTGGAGGTTCGTGGGATCTATTCTTGCCTTTGGCGTAGTTTGCCTACAACAACATCTACCAGTTAAGCATCCAGATGGCTCCTTATGAGGCTTTATACGGTAGGCGATGTCGGTCTCCGATTGGATGGTTCGACCCATGAGAGGCTCGGTTGATCGGTACGGATTTGGTTCAGGAGGCCTTGGACAAGGTCAAGATCATTCAGGATAGACTTCGTTCAGCTCAGTCCAGGCAAAAGAGCTATGCGGATCATAAGGTTCGAGATGTAGCTTTCATGGTTGGGGAGCGAGTATTTCTCCGAGTATCGCCTATGAAGGGCGTGATGAGATTTGGGAAGAAGGGCAAGCTTAGCCCTAGGTTCATTGGTCCGTTTGAGATTCTTGATCGAGTGGGAGAGGTGGCTTATAGACTTGCATTGCCACCCAGCTTATCAGCCGTGCATCCAGTTTTTCATGTATCCATGCTTCGGAGGTATCACGGAGATCCATCTCACGTGTTAGATTTCAGCACTGTCCAGTTGGACAAGGACTTGTCTTACGAGGAGGAGCCGGTAGCTATTCTGGACCGACAGGTTTGTCAGTTCAGATCCAAGAGTTTTCCTTCTGTTAGTGTTCAGTGGAGAGGTCAGCCTCCTGAGGTATCGACCTGGGAGTCCGAGTTCGATATGCGGAGCCGTTATCCCCACCTTTTCCCCGACTCAGGTACTTCTTTCTTTTGTCAGTTCGAGGATGAACGGTTGTTTTAGAGGTGGAGAATGTGACGACCCAAAGGGTCATCACCTATTTTCTTTCTCATTCTATGCTTTCGAGGCCTTGAAAACCTCATTTTTAGTCACCTCAATTTGCGTGCGCAGTCCGAGCTCGTAGCCGAAAAGCTTAAATGTGAAATTCTGTGAATAATGCTAAAATTTGGTATTAAAATGAGTCAATTTGACCTTAGTCAATATTTTGGGTAAACGGACCCGGACTCGTGATTTGACGGTCCTGGAGGGTCCTTGGAAAAATATGGGACTCAGGCGTATGCCCGGAATCGAATTCCGAGGTCCCGAGCCCGAGAAATGAATTTTAAAAGAAATTGTTTTCCGAAATTGTTAAGGGAAATGGAAATGAAAATTGATTAGAACGTGTTGGTATCGGGCCCATATTTTGGTTCCGGTGCCCAGTACAGGTCTTATATGTGTTTTAAGATATTTTTGTGAAGTTTGGTTGAAATCGGCTGTCGTTTGACTTATTTCAGACTTAAAACTCTAAATTTGAAAGTTTATGAGGTTTGATGAAAAAAAAACTAGTGATTTCGAGGTTTGATTCATTGATTTTGATGTTAATTTTTCGATCGCACGGTTAAGTTTGTAGGATGTTATTGAGTTAGGGTATGTGATTGGTTAGGAACCCCGAGGGTTCGGGAGTGTTTCGGAGGTGTTCCGGGAGGTTTTAGAACTTAGAAAAGTTGCAGAAAAGTCTGCAACAGGTGCCCAGTTATTTCCTTCTTCACGATCGCACTCTCTCTCCCGCGTTCGCGAAGCATTAGAGTTTCCTTCATCGCGTTCGCGTATAGTATCTCGCATTCGTGTAAGCCAAATTTGGGACCCCAGTATTTTCCTTTTCGTGTTCGCATTCAGCGGATCGCAAATGCGTAGCCTTGCAACTTTCTTCATCGCGTTCGCGTGGGCCTTCACATGTTCTCATTGAACAAATCCTGGACCCCCCCAGCTTTTCTCCTTCGTGTTCGCATCCTTTCAATCGCAAAGGCGGTGACCTGCCCAGTTACCCTTCGCGAACGCGGTCCTCTACCCGCGAACACGAAGGGCAAATTTTGCCCAGTTATATTTAATTCCCAAAATACTGTAGTCGCGGACCATTCACAAAAACACCCGAGTTTCATCTTCTCCAAGGTCCTTAAGCATCCATTGAAGCTCCTTTCTATCAAGACCGCTTGGGTTAGTAAATTCCAACTTGTTTTCTTCATTTTTTCATTACTAATTATTCAATTTCTTGGCTCAAATCATGTAGTTTAGGGTGGAAATTTTGGGAAATGGATAGAGTTAGGGTTTTCTATATTTTCTTGATTTAGACCTCGTTTTGGGGTCGAATGTGAAAACAAATTATATAGTCAAGCTCGTGGGTCAATGGGGGATTTGATTTTGGTCTGAACCTCGTGTTTTGACCAAGTGGGCCCAGGGGCGATTTTGGAATTTTAGGAAGAAAACTTGGAAATCTATAATTAGGCATTGGGTTTGATTTGTTTAGCATATATTGATACTATGGAATCATTATTGTATAGATTTGATTGAGTTGGAGCCGAATTCGAGAGGGAAATCGGTTGTTGTGGATTGATTCGGCCATGGAAGTTGAGGTAAGTGTTCTGTCTAACCTTAGCTTGAGGGATTAGGAGTCGAGTCATATTTGCTACTTGTTTTGGTGTTGTGTACGACGTATAGGCATGGTAACGAGTATCTATACGTTGGTGTCGAGCATGACCGTGAGTCCTAAATTGCTAAATTGTTGTATTCTTAATTGATTCTATGAGAACTTGGTTGAAGGCCTTTCATGCTGAACAAATATTTAGTTATGAATGAGTATTGGTGTTAATTGTGTTAAGTAGAAATTGAATAAGGCTGGTTATAGCTAGATCTCCCTTGCCGGGATAGTTTATTTGATATTCTTGTTCCATTGCCAGAAAAATATTATTTTAACTTGTTCCCTTGCCGGGATGCTCTTTGTGATACTGTGTTGATATTAAAATGGGAACGAGTGGTACGCCTACCACAAATGATATATTAAAATAGGAGCGAGTGGTACGCCTACCACAAATGATATATTGAAATGGGAGCGAGTAGTCCGCCTACCACAAATGATATATTGAAATGGGAGCGAGTGGTACGCCTACCACAAATCATATATTGAAATGGGACGTGTGGTACGCCTACCACAAGTGATATTGAAATGGGAGCGAGTGGTATGCCTACCACGAGATATACAAAATGGGATCGAGTTGCACGCCCGCAACATGATGAGATGAATATGGAAGTTGTCTTATTTCCTTATTACGTGTTAGATGCTTAACTATAGACATTTATCATGTTATCATTGATATCTTGTTTCTATCTGTTGCCCCTAAAGCATGTTCCCTTCCCTAGTTTTACTTGTTTATTCCCTGTTGCTTCTTTCGCCATATATTATATAACTGCACAGGTTTATCTGGAGCCTTGTCCTAGCCTCCTCACTACCTCGCCGGGGGTAGGCTAGACATTTACCAGCACATGGGGTTGATTGTGCTGATGCTACACTCTGTGCTCTTTTGCACAGATCCAGGCGCTGGAGCAAAATTTGAGCAACAGTATTAGATCGGGAGCCTGCCCTCAGCCCAGAGACACCGAGGTAGCCTTCCAAACGTCCGCAGGCCCAGAGTCTCATATACATTTCCTTTCAAATGTTTGTATTTATTACTCTTAGTGGTCTGTGAGTGACGTGACACCAGTTCTTGGGTAGAGATATATGGTGAATTTCGCGTTATTGTGCAGTTTATTTAACTTAAGTCTTCCGTATTAATTTTCATGTTTTAGCAGTTGTTTAATTATTGAACACTTGTTGTTAATTTGGTGAAAATGGCTTAAAATGAAGGAGAATAATATTTGGATATGGCTTTCCTAGCTTCTACGAGTAGGTGCCATCACGACTTTCGAGGGTGAAAAATTCGGGTCGTGGCAAGTTGGTATCAGAGCACTAGGTTGCATAGGTCTCACAACTCACGAACAAACTTGGTAGAGTTTGAGGGATCGGTACGAAGACGTCTGTATTTATCCCCCAGAGGCTACAGAGTTAGGCAAAACTTCACAATTGTTCTTTCTTGTCGTGCGGTTCTGTTTCTCAAATACCGATTGAATTTCTACTCTGTCCTTCTGCAGATGGCGAGAACACTTGCTTCCTCATCTTCTGCTCAGCAGTCCAAGCCCCGAGTAATAGCCCCAGAGGCGGAGCCTCAGGTTGAGTTTGAGGAGGAGGTTCCAGCCCATCAGTTCTGGTGGGCCCAGATCAGGTTCCAAGAGGGTTCATTGCCACCCCAGTTCTTCAGGACGCTCTAGTTCGATTGGTAGGCTTAGTGGAGAGTGTCATTCGAACGGGTTTGCTTCCAGTAGCACTAGCCACTCCTCAAGCTGAAAGAGGGGTTCAGACTCCTGCTACACGTACTTCGGAGCATATAGCTTCCCAGGTTCAGGTTCTAGTGGCTCAGCCAGTTGTGGCAGGTCATCCGGATATAGTGGCTCAGGCCGGGAGTGAGATCACTTTCCGGGAGACGGCTAATGTGGGTCGTAGAGTTGAGATGGTTCTGCCACAGGGAGGTGGTAATGGGTCGGATAAGAGGCCCCGTCATGTAGGCAGATTCAGTGGTACCTCGTCTGGAGGTAGAGGTTCTTATGGTAGAGGCCATCCTCCTAGGCCCTTTCAGTCAGCTCTCCAGGTCACTCATGGTACTTTAGGTGGCCATTCAGGTCGATAGGGTCAGTCTCAATTTCCTTAGCTACAGCATTCGCGTGGATGCTATGAGTGTGGTGAGCATGGTCACCTCAGGAGGGCTTGCCCGACGTTGAGAGGTGCTCAGCCGCAGAATTCGAGGTCTTGCCACGCTTGTGGTGATGCGAGGCACATTGTCAGATTTTTCCCTCGAGCTTTGAGCAGCTTTCAGCATCAGAGTTCTCGTACTAGGATTCAGGCACCAAAGGTTCCATAGCCTGCCCAGCCAGTTAGAGGCGGTGGCACGGGTGTTAGAGGTGGAGGTAAAGGTCATAGAGGTAGAGCTTAGGCCGCCAGAGGTGGAGGCTAGCCAGCAGTTAGGCCAGAGGCTGAGTCTTCAGATGCAGAAATTACAGGTACTATTCTGGTTTGTGATAGAAATGCTTCAGTGCTATTATGTTTTTGTATGTGTCATCTTATTTTGTACCATACCTGGTCATGCCTAGTGATGCATTGAATATTCATGTTTATGTGTCTACACCGGTGGGTGACTCTATCATGGTCGGCCGAGTTCATCGTTCGTGTGTTTTAGTGATTGGAGGTCTGGAGACCCGTGTAGACCTGTTGCTCTTAGATATGGTTTACTTCGATATCGTATTGGGTATGGATTGGCTATCGCCCTATCACGCTATTTTGGACTGCCATGCCAAGACTGTGACCTTATTGTTGCTGGGTATGCCTCGTTTAGAGTGGAGAGGCACTCCAGGTTATTCTACTCGCAGTGTCATACCGTATGTGAAGGCTCGGCGTATGGTCGAGAAGGGGTGTTTGGCTTATTTTATGTTCGGGATTCTAGTGCTGAGGTTCCCTCTATAGATTTTGTGCCTGTTGTCCGGGAGTTTCCAGATGTTTTCCCTTCAGACCTTCTTGGTATGCCACCCGACAAGGACATTGATTTTTGTATTGATCTGGCTCTGGGCACCCAGCCCATTTCTACCCCGTCGTATCGCATGGCCCCGCCAGAGTTGAAAGTGTTAAAGGATCAGTTGTAGGATTTGCTTGAGAAGGGTTTCACTAGACCCATCATTTCGCTTTGGGATGCTCCGATGTTGTTTGTAAAGAAAAAGGATGGTTCGATGAGGATGTGAATTGATTACCGGCAATTGAGCAAAGTTACCATTCAGTTGAGGATTAGGGCATCCGATGGCCCTAAGATAGTTTTTCGCACTCGATTAGGGCATTACGAGTTCTTGGTTATGTCATTTGGGTTGACCAATGCCCCATCATCATTCATGGAGTTGATGAATCGGGTGTTCAAGCCATATTGTATATGTTCGTGATAGTCTTTATTGATGATATTTTGGTGTACTCCCGCAGCCAAGAGGAGCACGAGCAGCACCTTAGAGTGGTTCTTCAGACTCTGAGTGATAGTCAAGTATATGCCAAGTTCTCCAAGTGCGAGTTCTGGCTGAGTTTAGTAGCATTTTTGGGTGACGTTGTGTCAGCAGAGGGTATTCAGGTGGATCTGAAGAAGATTGAGGCAGTCAAGAACTGGCCTAGACCAACATCAGCTACAGAGATTCGGAGTTTCTTGGGGTTGGAAGGCTACTACCGCCGGTTTGTGGAGGGGTTTTTATCTATTGCAGCCCCGATGACCAGGTTGACCTAGAAGGGTGCCTAGTTCAGATGTTCAGACGAGTGTGAGGCGAGCTTTCAGAAGCTCAAGACAGCTTTGACTACGGCACTGGTGTTGGTTTTTCCCACAAGATCAGGGCCTTATACAGTCTATTGTGATGCTTCCCGTATTGGGCTTGGTGCAATGTTGATGCAGGGTGGCAAGGTTATTACCTATGCTTCGAGACAATTGAAAATTCATGAGAAGAACTATCCAGTGCATGATTTAGAGTTGGCAACTATTGTTCACTCCTTGAAGATTTGGAGGCACTATTTGTATGGTGCGGCATGTGAGGTGTTCACTAACCACAAAAGTCTTCAGTACTTGTTCAAGCAGAATGAGTTGAATTTGAGGACGAGGAGGTGGTTGGAGTTGTTGAAAGATTATGTTGTCACCATTTTATATCATCCGGGGAAGGACAATGTGGTGGCCATCGCTTTGAGTAGGAAGTCAGCCAGTATGGGTAGTCTTGCTTATATTCCAGTCAGTTAGAGGCCGCTTGCTTTGGATGTTCAGGCCTTAGCCAATCAGTTCGTGAGACTGGATGTTTCTGAGCCCAGTCGCGTGTTGGCTTGCACGGTCATTCGTTCTGTATTATTCGAGCGTATCCGTGATCGGTAGTTTGATGATCCCCATTTGTGTGTCCTTAGAGACACGGTGCAGCGTGGAGGTGCCCAGTAGGTTACCTTAGATGCGGTGGAGTCTTGAGATTGCAGGGGCGAGTTTGCGTGCCCAATATGGATGGGCATCAGGATTTGATTTTAGATGAGGCCCATAGCTCCCGGTACTCTATTCATCCAGGCACTGCAAAGATGTATCAGGATTTGCGGCAGCATTATTGGTGGCGTAGGATGAAGAAAGATATTATTGCATAGGTGACTCGGTGTTTGAATTGTCAGCAGGTTAAGTATGAGCATTGTCACACCTCCTCTCGGCGCTACCGCACCCCGCGAAGGGCGTGGTGGAAGGGAGTTTTTCCAATTAAAGGACAA